>CAKAJI010000232.1:785184-922527 GCA_916610255.1 Lasioglossum lativentre | reverse complement strand
CAGTGTATCATTGAAAATACCATATAATATATCGTAATATGCAGTGTATCATTGAAAATACCTTATGATATAACGTAATATGCAGTTTATCATTGAAAATACCTAATAATATAACGTAATATGCAGTGTATCATTGAAAATACCATATAATATATCGTAATATGCAGTGTATCATTGAAAATACCTTATAATATAACGTAATATGGAGTGTATCATTGAAAATACCTTATAATATAACGTAATATGCAGTGTATCATTGAAAATACCTTACGATATAACGTAGTATGCAGTGTATCATTGAAAATACCTTATAATATATAGTAGTTTACCATGAAAATACTTTATAATATATCGTAATATGCAGTGTATCATTGAAAATACCTTATAATATAACGTAATATAAAGTGTATCATTGAAAACACCTTATAATATAACGTAATCTGCAGTGTATCATTGAAAACACCTTATAATATAACGTAATCTGCAGTGTATCATTGAAAATACCTTATAATATAACGTAATATGCAGTGTATCATTGAAAATACCTTATAATATATAGTAGTTTACCATTGAAAATACTTTATAATATAACGTAATATGCAGTGTATCATTGAAAATACCTTATTATATATCGTAATTTGTAGTGTATCATTGAAAATACCTTATAATATACCATAATATGCAGTTTATCATTGAAAATACCTTATAATATAACGTAATATGCAGTGTATCATTGAAAATACCTTATAATATATCGTAATATGCAGTGTATCATTGAAAATACCTTATAATATAACGTAATATAAAGTGTATCATTGAAAACACCTTATAATATAACGTAATCTGCAGTGTATCATTGAAAATACCTTATAATATAACGAATATGGAGTGTATCATTGAAAATACCTTATAATATAACGTAATATGCAGTGTATCATTGAAAATACCTTACGATATAACGTAGTATGCAGTGTATCATTGAAAATACCTTATAATATATAGTAGTTTACCATTGAAAATACTTTATAATATAACGTAATATGCAGTGTATCATTGAAAATACCTTATAATATAACGTAATATGCAGTGTATCATTGAAAATACCTTATAATATATAGTAGTTTACCATTGAAAATACTTTATAATATAACGTAATATGCAGTGTATCATTGAAAATACCTTATTATATATCGTAATTTGTAGTGTATCATTGAAAATACCTTATAATATATGGTAATTTGTAGTGTATCATTGAAAATACCTTATAATATATCGTAATATGCAGTGTATCATTGAAAATACCTTATAATATAACGTAATATAAAGTGTATCATTGAAAACACCTTATAATATAACGTAATCTGCAGTGTATCATTGAAAATACCTTATAATATAACGTAATATGGAGTGTATCATTGAAATACCTTATAATATAACGTAATATGCAGTGTATCATTGAAAATACCTTACGATATAACGTAGTATGCAGTGTATCATTGAAAATACCTTATAATATATAGTAGTTTACCATTGAAAATACTTTATAATATATCGTAATATGCAGTGTATCATTGAAAATACCTTATAATATAACGTAATATAAAGTGTATCATTGAAAACACCTTATAATATAACGTAATCTGCAGTGTATCATTGAAAACACCTTATAATATAACGTAATATGCAGTGTATCAGTGAAAATACCTTACGATATAACGTAATCTGCAGTGTATCATTGAAAACACCTTATAATATAACGTAATATGCAGTGTATCATTGAAAATACCTTACGATATAACGTAATATAAAGTGTATCATTGAAAATACCTTATAATATAACGTAATCTGCAGTGTATCATTGAAAATACCTTATAATATAACGTAATATGGAGTGTATCATTGAAAATACCTTATAATATAACGTAATATGCAGTGTATCATTGAAAATACCTTACGATATAACGTAGTATGCAGTGTATCATTGAAAATACCTTATAATATATAGTAGTTTACCATTGAAAATACTTTATAATATATCGTAATATGCAGTGTATCATTGAAAATACCTTATAATATAACGTAATATAAAGTGTATCATTGAAAATACCTTATAATATAACGTAATATGCAGTGTATCATTGAAAATACCTTATAATATAACGTAATATGCAGGGTATCATTGAAAATACCTTATGATATAACGTAATATGCAGTTTATCATTGAAAATACCTAATAATATAACGTAATATGCAGTGTATCATTGAAAATACCATATAATATATCGTAATATGCAGTGTATCATTGAAAATACCTTATAATATAACGTAATATGGAGTGTATCATTGAATATACCTTATAATATAACGTAATATGCAGTGTATCATTGAAAATATCTTATAATATATCATAATATGCAGTTTATCATTGAAAATACCTTATAATATATAGTAGTTTACCATTGAAAATACCTTATAATATAACGTAATATGCAGTGTATCATTGAAAATACCTTATAATATATCGTAATTTGTAGTGTATCATTGAAAATACCTTATAATATATCGTAATATGCAGAGTATCATTGAAAACACCTCATAATATAACGTAATATGCAGTGTATCATTGAAAATACCTTATAATATATGGTAGTTTATCAATGAAAATACCTTATAATATATCGTAATATGCAGTGTATCATTGAAAATACCTTATAATATAACGTAATATAAAGTGTATCATTGAAAACACCTTATAATATAACGTAATATGCAGTGTATCATTGAAAATACCATATAATATATAGTCATATGCAGTGTATCATTGAAAATACCTTATAATATAACGTAATATGCAGTGTATCATTGAAAATACCTTATAATATAACGTAATATGCAGTGTATCATTGAAAATACCTTATAATATAACGTAATATGCAGAGTATCATTGATAATACCTTATAATATAACGTAATATGCAGTGTATCATTGAAAATACCTTATAATATAACGTAATATGCAGTGTATCATTGAAAATACCATATAATATATAGTAGTTTACCATTGAATATACCTTATAATATAACGTAATATGCAGTGTATCATTGAAAATACCTTATAATATAACGTAATATGCAGTGTATCATTGAAAATACCATATAATATATCGTAATATGCAGTGTATCATTGAAAATACCTTATGATATAACGTAATATGCAGTGTATCATTGAAAATACCTTATAATATAACGTAATATGCAGTGTATCATTGAAAACACCTTATAATATACCATAATTTGTAGTGTATCATTGAAAATACCTTATAATATAACGTAATATGCAGTGTATCATTGAAAATATCTTATAATATAACGTAATATGCAGTGTATCATTGAAAATACCTTATAATATATGGTAGTTTATCAATGAAAATACCTTATAATATATCGTAATATGCAGTGTATCATTGAAAATACCTTATAATATAACGTAATATAAAGTGCATCATTGAAAACACCTTATAATATAACGTAATATGCAGTGTATCATTGAAAATACCATATAATATATAGTCATATGCAGTGTATCATTGAAAATACCTTATAATATAACGTAATATGCAGTGTATCATTGAAAATACCATATAATATATCGTAATATGCAGTGTATCATTGAAAATACCTTATAATATATCGTAATATGCAGAGTATCATTGAAAACACCTCATAATATAACGTAATATGCAGTGTATCATTGAAAATACCTTATAATATATGGTAGTTTATCATTGAAAATACCTTGTAATATAACGTAATATGCAGTGTATCATTGAAAATATCTTATAATATATCATAATATGCAGTTTATCATTGAAAATACCTTATAATATAACGTAATATGCAGTGTATCATTGAAAATACCTTATAATATAACGTAATATGCAGTGTATCATTGAAAATACCTTATAATATAACGTAATATGCAGGGTATCATTGAAAATACCTTATGATATAACGTAATATGCAGTGTATCATTGAAAATACCTTATAATATAACGTAATATGCAGTGTATCATTGAAAACACCTTATAATATATAGTAGTTTACCATTGAAAATACCTTATAATATAACGTAATATGCAGTGTATCATTGAAAATACCTTATGATATATCGTAATATGCAGTGTATCATTGAAAATACCTTATAATATAACGTAATATAAAGTGTATCATTGAAAATACATTATAATATAACGTAATATGCAGTGTATCATTGAAAATACCTTATAATATAACGTAATATGCAGGGTATCATTGAAAATACCTTATGATATAACGTAATATGCAGTTTATCATTGAAAATACCTAATAATATAACGTAATATGCAGTGTATCATTGAAAATACCATATAATATATCGTAATATGCAGTGTATCATTGAAAATACCTTATGATATAACGTAATATGCAGTTTATCATTGAAAATACCTAATAATATAACGTAATATGCAGTGTATCATTGAAAATACCATATAATATATCGTAATATGCAGTGTATCATTGAAAATACCTTATAATATATCGTAATTTGTAGTGTATCATTGAAAATACCTTATAATATATCGTAATATGCAGAGTATCATTGAAAACACCTCATAATATAACGTAATATGCAGTGTATCATTGAAAATACCTTATAATATATGGTAGTTTATCAATGAAAATACCTTATAATATATCGTAATATGCAGGGTATCATTGAAAATACCTTATGATATAACGTAATATGCAGTTTATCATTGAAAATACCTAATAATATAACGTAATATGCAGTGTATCATTGAAAATACCATATAATATATCGTAATATGCAGTGTATCATTGAAAATACCTTATGATATAACGTAATATGCAGTTTATCATTGAAAATACCTAATAATATAACGTAATATGCAGTGTATCATTGAAAATACCATATAATATATCGTAATATGCAGTGTATCATTGAAAATACCTTATAATATAACGTAATATGGAGTGTATCATTGAAAATACCTTATAATATAACGTAATATGCAGTGTATCATTGAAAATGCCTTACGATATAACGTAGTATGCAGTGTATCATTGAAAATACCTTATAATATATAGTAGTTTACCATTGAAAATACTTTATAATATATCGTAATATGCAGTGTATCATTGAAAATACCTTATAATATAACGTAATATAAAGTGTATCATTGAAAACACCTTATAATATAACGTAATCTGCAGTGTATCATTGAAAACACCTTATAATATAACGTAATCTGCAGTGTATCATTGAAAATACCTTATAATATAACGTAATATGCAGTGTATCATTGAAAATACCTTATAATATATAGTAGTTTACCATTGAAAATACTTTATAATATAACGTAATATGCAGTGTATCATTGAAAATACCTTATTATATATCGTAATTTGTAGTGTATCATTGAAAATACCTTATAATATACCATAATATGCAGTTTATCATTGAAAATACCTTATAATATAACGTAATATGCAGTGTATCATTGAAAATACCATATAATATATCGTAATATGCAGTGTATCATTGAAAATACCTTATAATATAACGTAATATAAAGTGTATCATTGAAAACACCTTATAATATAACGTAATCTGCAGTGTATCATTGAAAATACCTTATAATATAACGTAATATGGAGTGTATCATTGAAAATACCTTATAATATAACGTAATATGCAGTGTATCATTGAAAATACCTTACGATATAACGTAGTATGCAGTGTATCATTGAAAATACCTTATAATATATAGTAGTTTACCATTGAAAATACTTTATAATATAACGTAATATGCAGTGTATCATTGAAAATACCTTATAATATAACGTAATATGCAGTGTATCATTGAAAATACCTTATAATATATAGTAGTTTACCATTGAAAATACTTTATAATATAACGTAATATGCAGTGTATCATTGAAAATACCTTATTATATATCGTAATTTGTAGTGTATCATTGAAAATACCTTATAATATATGGTAATTTGTAGTGTATCATTGAAAATACCTTATAATATATCGTAATATGCAGTGTATCATTGAAAATACCTTATAATATAACGTAATATAAAGTGTATCATTGAAAACACCTTATAATATAACGTAATCTGCAGTGTATCATTGAAAATACCTTATAATATAACGTAATATGGAGTGTATCATTGAAAATACCTTATAATATAACGTAATATGCAGTGTATCATTGAAAATACCTTACGATATAACGTAGTATGCAGTGTATCATTGAAAATACCTTATAATATATAGTAGTTTACCATTGAAAATACTTTATAATATATCGTAATATGCAGTGTATCATTGAAAATACCTTATAATATAACGTAATATAAAGTGTATCATTGAAAACACCTTATAATATAACGTAATCTGCAGTGTATCATTGAAAACACCTTATAATATAACGTAATATGCAGTGTATCAGTGAAAATACCTTACGATATAACGTAATCTGCAGTGTATCATTGAAAACACCTTATAATATAACGTAATATGCAGTGTATCATTGAAAATACCTTACGATATAACGTAATATAAAGTGTATCATTGAAAATACCTTATAATATAACGTAATCTGCAGTGTATCATTGAAAATACCTTATAATATAACGTAATATGGAGTGTATCATTGAAAATACCTTATAATATAACGTAATATGCAGTGTATCATTGAAAATACCTTACGATATAACGTAGTATGCAGTGTATCATTGAAAATACCTTATAATATATAGTAGTTTACCATTGAAAATACTTTATAATATATCGTAATATGCAGTGTATCATTGAAAATACCTTATAATATAACGTAATATAAAGTGTATCATTGAAAATACCTTATAATATAACGTAATATGCAGTGTATCATTGAAAATACCTTATAATATAACGTAATATGCAGGGTATCATTGAAAATACCTTATGATATAACGTAATATGCAGTTTATCATTGAAAATACCTAATAATATAACGTAATATGCAGTGTATCATTGAAAATACCATATAATATATCGTAATATGCAGTGTATCATTGAAAATACCTTATAATATAACGTAATATGGAGTGTATCATTGAATATACCTTATAATATAACGTAATATGCAGTGTATCATTGAAAATATCTTATAATATATCATAATATGCAGTTTATCATTGAAAATACCTTATAATATATAGTAGTTTACCATTGAAAATACCTTATAATATAACGTAATATGCAGTGTATCATTGAAAATACCTTATAATATATGGTAATTTGTAGTGTATCATTGAAAATACCTTATAATATATCGTAATATGCAGAGTATCATTGAAAACACCTCATAATATAACGTAATATGCAGTGTATCATTGAAAATACCTTATAATATATGGTAGTTTATCAATGAAAATACCTTATAATATATCGTAATATGCAGTGTATCATTGAAAATACCTTATAATATAACGTAATATAAAGTGTATCATTGAAAACACCTTATAATATAACGTAATATGCAGTGTATCATTGAAAATACCATATAATATATAGTCATATGCAGTGTATCATTGAAAATACCTTATAATATAACGTAATATGCAGTGTATCATTGAAAATACCTTATAATATAACGTAATATGCAGTGTATCATTGAAAATACCTTATAATATAACGTAATATGCAGAGTATCATTGATAATACCTTATAATATAACGTAATATGCAGTGTATCATTGAAAATACCTTATAATATAACGTAATATGCAGTGTATCATTGAAAATACCATATAATATATAGTAGTTTACCATTGAATATACCTTATAATATAACGTAATATGCAGTGTATCATTGAAAATACCTTATAATATAACGTAATATGCAGTGTATCATTGAAAATACCATATAATATATCGTAATATGCAGTGTATCATTGAAAATACCTTATGATATAACGTAATATGCAGTGTATCATTGAAAATACCTTATAATATAACGTAATATGCAGTGTATCATTGAAAACACCTTATAATATACCATAATTTGTAGTGTATCATTGAAAATACCTTATAATATAACGTAATATGCAGTGTATCATTGAAAATATCTTATAATATAACGTAATATGCAGTTTATCATTGAAAATACCTTATAATATATGGTAGTTTATCAATGAAAATACCTTATAATATATCGTAATATGCAGTGTATCATTGAAAATACCTTATAATATAACGTAATATAAAGTGTATCATTGAAAACACCTTATAATATAACGTAATATGCAGTGTATCATTGAAAATACCATATAATATATAGTCATATGCAGTGTATCATTGAAAATACCTTATAATATAACGTAATATGCAGTGTATCATTGAAAATACCATATAATATATCGTAATATGCAGTGTATCATTGAAAATACCTTATAATATATCGTAATATGCAGAGTATCATTGAAAACACCTCATAATATAACGTAATATGCAGTGTATCATTGAAAATACCTTATAATATATGGTAGTTTATCATTGAAAATACCTTGTAATATAACGTAATATGCAGTGTATCATTGAAAATATCTTATAATATATCATAATATGCAGTTTATCATTGAAAATACCTTATAATATAACGTAATATGCAGTGTATCATTGAAAATACCTTATAATATAACGTAATATGCAGTGTATCATTGAAAATACCTTATAATATAACGTAATATGCAGGGTATCATTGAAAATACCTTATGATATAACGTAATATGCAGTGTATCATTGAAAATACCTTATAATATAACGTAATATGCAGTGTATCATTGAAAACACCTTATAATATATAGTAGTTTACCATTGAAAATACCTTATAATATAACGTAATATGCAGTGTATCATTGAAAATACCTTATGATATAACGTAATATGCAGTGTATCATTGAAAATACCTTATAATATAACGTAATATGCAGTGTATCATTGAAAATACCTTATAATATAACGTAATATGCAGTGTATCATTGAAAATACCTTATAATATACGGTCATTTGTAGTGTATCAATGAAAATACCGTACAATATAAAGTAATATGCAGAGTATCATTGAAAATACCTTATAATATAACGTAATATGCAGTGTATCATTGAAAATACCTTATAATATAACGTAATATGCAGTGTATCATTGAAAATACCTTATAATATATAGTAGTTTACCATTGAATATACCTTATAATATAACGTAATATGCAGTGTATCATTGAAAATACCTTATAATATAACGTAATATGCAGTGTATCATTGAAAATACCTTATAATATAACGTAATATGCAGGGTATCATTGAAAATACCTTATGATATAACGTAATATGCAGTTTATCATTGAAAATACCTAATAATATAACGTAATATGCAGTGTATCATTGAAAATACCATATAATATAACGTAATCTGCAGTGTATCATTGAAAATACCTTATAATATAACGTAATATGCAGTGTATCATTGAAAATACCTTATAATATATAGTAGTTTACCATTGAAAATACCTTATAATATAACGTAATATGCAGTGTATCATTGAAAATACCATAAAATATATCGTAATATGCAGTGTATCATTGAAAATACCTTATAATATAACGTAATATGCAGTGTATCATTGAAAATATCTTATAATATAACGTAATATGCAGTGTATCATTGAAAATACCTTACGATATAACGTAATATGCAGTGTATCATTGAAAATACCTTATAATATATCGTAATATGCAGTGTATCATTGAAAATACCTTATAATATATGGTAATTTGTAGTGTATCATTGAAAATACCTTATAATATATAGTAATATGCAGTGTATCATTGAAAATACCTTATAATATATGGTAATTTGTAGTGTATCAATGAAAATACCTTATAATATAACGTAATATGCAGTGTATCATTGAAAATACCTTATTATATATCGTAATTTGTAGTGTATCATTGAAAATACCTTATAATATATCGTAATATGCAGTGTATCATTGAAAATACCTTATAATATAACGTAATATAAAGTGTATCATTGAAAACACCTTATAATATAACGTAATATGCAGTGTATCATTGAAAATACCATATAATATATAGTCATATGCAGTGTATCATTGAAAATACCTTATAATATAACGTAATATGCAGTGTATCATTGAAAATACCATATAATATATCGTAATATGCAGTGTATCATTGAAAATACCTTATAATATATAGTAGTTTACCATTGAATATACCTTATAATATAACGTAATATGCAGTGTATCATTGAAAATACCTTATAATATAACGTAATATGCAGTGTATCATTGAAAATACCTTATAATATAACGTAATATGCAGGGTATCATTGAAAATACCTTATGAAATAACGTAATATGCAGTTTATCATTGAAAATACCTAATAATATAACGTAATATGCAGTGTATCATTGAAAATACCATATAATATAACGTAATCTGCAGTGTATCATTGAAAATACCTTATAATATAACGTAATATGCAGTGTATCATTGAAAATACCTTATAATATATAGTAGTTTACCATTGAAAATACCTTATAATATAACGTAATATGCAGTGTATCATTGAAAATACCATAAAATATATCGTAATATGCAGTGTATCATTGAAAATACCTTATAATATAACGTAATATGCAGTGTATCATTGAAAATATCTTATAATATAACGTAATATGCAGTGTATCATTGAAAATACCTTACGATATAACGTAATATGCAGTGTATCATTGAAAATACCTTATAATATATCGTAATATGCAGTGTATCATTGAAAATACCTTATAATATATGGTAATTTGTAGTGTATCATTGAAAATACCTTATAATATATAGTAATATGCAGTGTATCATTGAAAATACCTTATAATATATGGTAATTTGTAGTGTATCAATGAAAATACCTTATAATATAACGTAATATGCAGTGTATCATTGAAAATACCTTATAATAAATCGTAATTTGTAGTGTATCATTGAAAATACCTTATAATATATCGTAATATGCAGTGTATCATTGAAAATACCTTATAATATAACGTAATATAAAGTGTATCATTGAAAACACCTTATAATATAACGTAATATGCAGTGTATCATTGAAAATACCATATAATATATAGTCATATGCAGTGTATCATTGAAAATACCTTATAATATAACGTAATATGCAGTGTATCATTGAAAATACCATATAATATATCGTAATATGCAGTGTATCATTGAAAATACCTTATAATATATCGTAATATGCAGAGTATCATTGAAAACACCTCATAATATAACGTAATATGCAGTGTATCATTGAAAATACCTTATAATATAACGTAATATGCAGTGTATCATTGAAAATACCTTATAATATATAGTAGTTTACCATTGAAAATACCTTATAATATAACGTAATATGCAGTGTATCATTGAAAATACCTTATTATATATCGTAATTTGTAGTGTATCATTGAAAATACCTTATAATATACCATAATATGCAGTTTATCATTGAAAATACCTTATAATATAACGTAATATGCAGTGTATCATTGAAAATACCATATAATATATCGTAATATGCAGTGTATCATTGAAAATACCTTATAATATATGGTAATTTGTAGTGTATCATTGAAAATACCTTATAATATATAGTAATATGCAGTGTATCATTGAAAATACCTTATAATATAACGTAATATGGAGTGTATCATTGAATATACCTTATAAT
This sequence comes from Lasioglossum lativentre, assembly GCA_916610255.1. Classification (NCBI taxonomy): domain Eukaryota; kingdom Metazoa; phylum Arthropoda; class Insecta; order Hymenoptera; family Halictidae; genus Lasioglossum; species Lasioglossum lativentre. The sequence continues at coordinate 910,658 of CAKAJI010000232.1, read as the reverse complement.
ATAACGTAATATGCAGTGTATCATTGAAAATATCTTATAATATATCATAATATGCAGTTTATCATTGAAAATACCTTATAATATAACGTAATATGCAGTGTATCATTGAAAATACCTTATAATATAACGTAATATGCAGTGTATCATTGAAAATACCTTATAATATATCGTAATTTGTAGTGTATCATTGAAAATACCTTATAATATATCATAATATGCAGTTTATCATTGAAAATACCTTATAATATAACGCAATATGCAGTGTATCATTGAAAATACCTTATAATATAACGCAATATGCAGTGTATCATTGAAAATACCTTATAATATATGGTCATTTGTAGTGTATCAATGAAAATACCTTATAATATAACGTAATATGCAGTGTATCATTGAAAATACCTTATGATATAACGTAATATTCAGTGTATCATTGAAAATATCTTATAATATATCATAATATGCAGTTTATCATTGAAAATACCTTATAATATAACGTAATATGCAGTGTATCATTGAAAATACCTTATAATATAACGTAATATGCAGTGTATCATTGAAAATACCTTATAATATAACGTAATATGGAGTGTATCATTGAATATACCTTATAATATAACGTAATATGCAGTGTATCATTGAAAATATCTTATAATATATCATAATATGCAGTTTATCATTGAAAATACCTTATAATATATAGTAGTTTACCATTGAAAATACCTTATAATATAACGTAATATGCAGTGTATCATTGAAAATACCTTATAATATATCGTAATTTGTAGTGTATCAATGAAAATACCTTATAATATAACGTAATATGCAGTGTATCATTGAAAATACCTTATAATAAATCGTAATTTGTAGTGTATCATTGAAAATACCTTATAATATATCGTAATATGCAGTGTATCATTGAAAATACCTTATAATATAACGTAATATAAAGTGTATCATTGAAAACACCTTATAATATAACGTAATATGCAGTGTATCATTGAAAATACCATATAATATATAGTCATATGCAGTGTATCATTGAAAATACCTTATAATATAACGTAATATGCAGTGTATCATTGAAAATACCATATAATATATCGTAATATGCAGTGTATCATTGAAAATACCTTATGATATATCGTAATATGCAGAGTATCATTGAAAACACCTCATAATATAACGTAATATGCAGTGTATCATTGAAAATACCTTATAATATAACGTAATATGCAGTGTATCATTGAAAATACCTTATAATATATAGTAGTTTACCATTGAAAATACCTTATAATATAACGTAATATGCAGTGTATCATTGAAAATACCTTATTATATATCGTAATTTGTAGTGTATCATTGAAAATACCTTATAATATATCGTAATTTGTAGTGTATCATTGAAAATACCTTATAATATATCATAATATGCAGTTTATCATTGAAAATACCTTATAATATAACGCAATATGCAGTGTATCATTGAAAATACCTTATAATATAACGCAATATGCAGTGTATCATTGAAAATACCTTATAATATATGGTCATTTGTAGTGTATCAATGAAAATACCTTATAATATAACGTAATATGCAGTGTATCATTGAAAATACCTTATGATATAACGTAATATTCAGTGTATCATTGAAAATATCTTATAATATATCATAATATGCAGTTTATCATTGAAAATACCTTATAATATAACGTAATATGCAGTGTATCATTGAAAATACCTTATAATATAACGTAATATGCAGTGTATCATTGAAAATACCTTATAATATATCGTAATTTGTAGTGTATCAATGAAAATACCTTATAATATAACGTAATATGCAGTGTATCATTGAAAATACCTTATAATAAATCGTAATTTGTAGTGTATCATTGAAAATACCTTATAATATATCGTAATATGCAGTGTATCATTGAAAATACCTTATAATATAACGTAATATAAAGTGTATCATTGAAAACACCTTATAATATAACGTAATATGCAGTGTATCATTGAAAATACCATATAATATATAGTCATATGCAGTGTATCATTGAAAATACCTTATAATATAACGTAATATGCAGTGTATCATTGAAAATACCATATAATATATCGTAATATGCAGTGTATCATTGAAAATACCTTATAATATATCGTAATATGCAGAGTATCATTGAAAACACCTCATAATATAACGTAATATGCAGTGTATCATTGAAAATACCTTATAATATAACGTAATATGCAGTGTATCATTGAAAATACCTTATAATATATAGTAGTTTACCATTGAAAATACCTTATAATATAACGTAATATGCAGTGTATCATTGAAAATACCTTATTATATATCGTAATTTGTAGTGTATCATTGAAAATACCTTATAATATATCGTAATTTGTAGTGTATCATTGAAAATACCTTATAATATATCATAATATGCAGTTTATCATTGAAAATACCTTATAATATAACGCAATATGCAGTGTATCATTGAAAATACCTTATAATATAACGCAATATGCAGTGTATCATTGAAAATACCTTATAATATATGGTCATTTGTAGTGTATCAATGAAAATACCTTATAATATAACGTAATATGCAGTGTATCATTGAAAATACCTTATGATATAACGTAATATTCAGTGTATCATTGAAAATATCTTATAATATATCATAATATGCAGTTTATCATTGAAAATACCTTATAATATAACGTAATATGCAGTGTATCATTGAAAATACCTTATAATATAACGTAATATGCAGTGGATCATTGAAAATACCTTATAATATAACGTAATATGGAGTGTATCATTGAATATACCTTATAATATAACGTAATATGCAGTGTATCATTGAAAATATCTTATAATATATCATAATATGCAGTTTATCATTGAAAATACCTTATAATATATAGTAGTTTACCATTGAAAATACCTTATAATATAACGTAATATGCAGTGTATCATTGAAAATACCTTATAATATATCGTAATTTGTAGTGTATCAATGAAAATACCTTATAATATAACGTAATATGCAGTGTATCATTGAAAATACCTTATAATAAATCGTAATTTGTAGTGTATCATTGAAAATACCTTATAATATATCGTAATATGCAGTGTATCATTGAAAATACCTTATAATATAACGTAATATAAAGTGTATCATTGAAAACACCTTATAATATAACGTAATATGCAGTGTATCATTGAAAATACCATATAATATATAGTCATATGCAGTGTATCATTGAAAATACCTTATAATATAACGTAATATGCAGTGTATCATTGAAAATACCATATAATATATCGTAATATGCAGTGTATCATTGAAAATACCATATAATATAACGTAATATGCAGAGTATCATTGAAAACACCTCATAATATAACGTAATATGCAGTGTATCATTGAAAATACCTTATAATATAACGTAATATGCAGTGTATCATTGAAAATACCTTATAATATATAGTAGTTTACCATTGAAAATACCTTATAATATAACGTAATTTGTAGTGTATCATTGAAAATACCTTATAATATATAGTAATATGCAGTGTATCATTGAAAATACCTTATAATATATGGTAATTTGTAGTGTATCAATGAAAATACCTTATAATATAACGTAATATGCAGTGTATCATTGAAAATACCTTATAATATATCGTAATTTGTAGTGTATCATTGAAAATACCTTATAATATATAGTAATATGCAGTGTATCATTGAAAATACCTTATAATATATGGTAATTTGTAGTGTATCAATGAAAATACCTTATAATATAACGTAATATGCAGTGTATCATTGAAAATACCTTATAATATAACGTAATATGCAGTGTATCATTGAAAATACCATATAATATATCGTAATATGCAGTGTATCATTGAAAATACCTTATAATATAACGTAATATGGAGTGTATCATTGAATATACCTTATAATATAACGTAATATGCAGTGTATCATTGAAAATATCTTATAATATATCATAATATGCAGTTTATCATTGAAAATACCTTATAATATAACGTAATATGCAGTGTATCATTGAAAATACCTTATAATATAACGTAATATGCAGTGTATCATTGAAAATACCTTATAATATATCGTAATTTGTAGTGTATCATTGAAAATACCTTATAATATATCATAATATGCAGTTTATCATTGAAAATACCTTATAATATAACGCAATATGCAGTGTATCATTGAAAATACCTTATAATATAACGCAATATGCAGTGTATCATTGAAAATACCTTATAATATATGGTCATTTGTAGTGTATCAATGAAAATACCTTATAATATAACGTAATATGCAATGTATCATTGAAAATACCTTATAATATAACGTAATATGCAGTGTATCATTGAAAATACCTTATAATATAACGTAATATGCAGTGGATCATTGAAAATACCTTATAATATAACGTAATATGGAGTGTATCATTGAATATACCTTATAATATAACGTAATATGCAGTGTATCATTGAAAATATCTTATAATATATCATAATATGCAGTTTATCATTGAAAATACCTTATAATATGTAGTAGTTTACCATTGAAAATACCTTATAATATAACGTAATATGCAGTGTATCATTGAAAATACCTTATAATATAACGTAATATGCAGTGGATCATTGAAAATACCTTATAATATAACGTAATATGGAGTGTATCATTGAATATACCTTATAATATAACGTAATATGCAGTGTATCATTGAAAATATCTTATAATATATCATAATATGCAGTTTATCATTGAAAATACCTTATAATATGTAGTAGTTTACCATTGAAAATACCTTATAATATAACGTAATATGCAGTGTATCATTGAAAATACCTTATAATATATCGTAATTTGTAGTGTATCAATGAAAATACCTTATAATATAACGTAATATGCAGTGTATCATTGAAAATACCTTATAATAAATCGTAATTTGTAGTGTATCATTGAAAATACCTTATAATATATCGTAATATGCAGTGTATCATTGAAAATACCTTATAATATAACGTAATATAAAGTGTATCATTGAAAACACCTTATAATATAACGTAATATGCAGTGTATCATTGAAAATACCATATAATATATAGTCATATGCAGTGTATCATTGAAAATACCTTATAATATAACGTAATATGCAGTGTATCATTGAAAATACCATATAATATATCGTAATATGCAGTGTATCATTGAAAATACCTTATAATATATCGTAATATGCAGAGTATCATTGAAAACACCTCATAATATAACGTAATATGCAGTGTATCATTGAAAATACCTTATAATATAACGTAATATGCAGTGTATCATTGAAAATACCTTATAATATATAGTAGTTTACCATTGAAAATACCTTATAATATAACGTAATATGCAGTGTATCATTGAAAATACCTTATTATATATCGTAATTTGTAGTGTATCATTGAAAATACCTTATAATATACCATAATATGCAGTTTATCATTGAAAATACCATATAATATAACGTAATATGCAGTGTATCATTGAAAATACCATATAATATATCGTAATATGCAGTGTATCATTGAAAATACCTTATAATATATGGTAATTTGTAGTGTATCATTGAAAATACCTTATAATATATAGTAATATGCAGTGTATCATTGAAAATACCTTATAATATATGGTAATTTGTAGTGTATCAATGAAAATACCTTATAATATAACGTAATATGCAGTGTATCATTGAAAATACCTTATAATATATCGTAATTTGTAGTGTATCATTGAAAATACCTTATAATATATCGTAATATGCAGTGTATCATTGAAAATACCTTATAATATATAGTAGTTTACCATTGAATATACCTTATAATATAACGTAATATGCAGTGTATCATTGCAAATACCTTATAATATAACGTAATATGCAGTGTATCATTGAAAATACCTTATAATATAACGTAATATGCAGGGTATCATTGAAAATACCTTATGATATAACGTAATATGCAGTTTATCATTGAAAATACCTAATAATATAACGTAATATGCAGTGTATCATTGAAAATACCATATAATATAACGTAATCTGCAGTGTATCATTGAAAATACCTTATAATATAACGTAATATGCAGTGTATCATTGAAAATACCTTATAATATATAGTAGTTTACCATTGAAAATACCTTATAATATAACGTAATATGCAGTGTATCATTGAAAATACCATAAAATATATCGTAATATGCAGTGTATCAGTGAAAATACCTTATAATATAACGTAATATGCAGTGTATCATTGAAAATATCTTATAATATAACGTAATATGCAGTGTATCATTGAAAATACCTAACGATATAACGTAATATGCAGTGTATCATTGAAAATACCTTATAATATATCGTAATATGCAGTGTATCATTGAAAATACCTTATAATATATGGTAATTTGTAGTGTATCATTGAAAATACCGTATAATATATAGTAATATGCAGTGTATCATTGAAAATACCTTATAATATATGGTAATTTGTAGTGTATCAATGAAAATACCTTATAATATAACGTAATATGCAGTGTATCATTGAAAATACCTTATAATAAATCGTAATTTGTAGTGTATCATTGAAAATACCTTATAATATATCGTAATATGCAGTGTATCATTGAAAATACCTTATAATATAACGTAATATAAAGTGTATCATTGAAAACACCTTATAATATAACGTAATATGCAGTGTATCATTGAAAATACCATATAATATATAGTCATATGCAGTGTATCATTGAAAATACCTTATAATATAACGTAATATGCAGTGTATCATTGAAAATACCATATAATATATCGTAATATGCAGTGTATCATTGAAAATACCTTATAATATATCGTAATATGCAGAGTATCATTGAAAACACCTCATAATATAACGTAATATGCAGTGTATCATTGAAAATACCTTATAATATAACGTAATATGCAGTGTATCATTGAAAATACCTTATAATATATAGTAGTTTACCATTGAAAATACCTTATAATATAACGTAATATGCAGTGTATCATTGAAAATACCTTATTATATATCGTAATTTGTAGTGTATCATTGAAAATACCTTATAATATACCATAATATGCAGTTTATCATTGAAAATACCTTATAATATAACGTAATATGCAGTGTATCATTGAAAATACCATATAATATATCGTAATATGCAGTGTATCATTGAAAATACCTTATAATATATGGTAATTTGTAGTGTATCATTGAAAATACCTTATAATATATAGTAATATGCTGTGTATCATTGAAAATACCTTATAATATATGGTAATTTGTAGTGTATCATTGAAAATACCTTATAATATATCGTAATATGCAGTGTATCATTGAAAATACCTTATAATATATGGTAATTTGTAGTGTATCAATGAAAATACCTTATAATATAACGTAATATGCAGTGTATCATTGAAAATACCTTATAATATATCGTAATTTGTAGTGTATCATTGAAAATACCTTATAATATATCGTAATATGCAGTGTATCATTGAAAATACCTTATAATATAACGTAATATGCAGTGTATCATTGAAAATACCATATAATATATCGTAATATGCAGTGTATCATTGAAAATACCTTATAATATACCATAATATGCAGTTTATCATTGAAAATACCTTATAATATAACGTAATATGCAGTGTATCATTGAAAATACCATATAATATATCGTAATATGCAGTGTATCATTGAAAATACCTTATAATATAACGTAATATGGAGTGTATCATTGAAAATACCTTATAATATAACGTAATATGCAGTGTATCATTGAAAATACCTTACGATATAACGTAGTATGCAGTGTATCATTGAAAATACCTTATAATATATGGTAATTTGTAGTGTATCAATGAAAATACCTTATAATATAACGTAATATGCAGTGTATCATTGAAAATATCTTATAATATATCATAATATGCAGTTTATCATTGAAAATACCTTATAACATATGGTAGTTTACCATTGAAAATACCTTATAATATAACGTAATATGCAGTGTATCATTGAAAATACCTTATAATATATCGTAATTTGTAGTGTATCATTGAAAATACCTTATAATATATCGTAATATGCAGTGTATCATTGAAAATACCTTATAATATAACGTAATTTGTAGTGTATCATTGAAAATACCTTATAATATATCGTAATATGCAGTGTATCATTGAAAATACCTTATAATATAACGTAATATGCAGTGTATCATTGAAAATACCTTATAATATAACGTAATATGGAGGGTATCATTGAAAATACCTTATGATATAACGTAATATGCAGTGTATCATTGAAAATACCTTATAATATAACGTAATATGCAGTGTATCATTGAAAATACCTTATAATATATAGTAGTTTACCATTGAATATACCTTATAATATAACGTAATCTGCAGTGTATCATTGAAAACACCTTATAATATAACGTAATATGCAGTGTATCATTGAAAATACCTTATAATATATGGTAGTTTATCATTGAAAATACCTTATAATATAACGTAATATGCAGTGTATCATTGAAAATAACTTATAATATATCATAATATGCAGTTTATCATTGAAAATACCTTATAATATATTGTAATTTGTAGTGTATCAATGAAAATACTTTATAATATAACGTAATATGCAGTGTATCAGTGAAAATACCTCACAATATAACGTAATATGCAGTGTATCATTGAAAATACCTTATGATATAACGTAATATGCAGTGTATCATTGAAAATACCTTATAATATAACGTAATATGCAATGTATCATTGAAAATACCTTATGATATAACGTAATATTCAGTGTATCATTGAAAATATCTTATAATATATCATAATATGCAGTTTATCATTGAAAATACCTTATAATATAACGTAATATGCAGTGTATCATTGAAAATACCTTATAATATAACGTAATATGCAGTGGATCATTGAAAATACCTTATAATATAACGTAATATGCAGGGTATCATTGAAAATACCTTATGATATAACGTAATATGCAGTGTATCATTGAAAATACCTTATATTATAACGTAATATGCAGTGTATCATTGAAAATACCTTATTATATATCGTAATTTGTAGTGTATCATTGAAAATACCTTATAATATACCATAATATGCAGTTTATCATTGAAAATACCTTATAATATAACGTAATATGCAGTGTATCATTGAAAATACCATATAATATATCGTAATATGCAGTGTATCATTGAAAATACCTTATAATATACCATAATATGCAGTTTATCATTGAAAATACCTTATAATATAACGTAATATGCAGTGTATCATTGAAAATACCATATAATATATCGTAATATGCAGTGTATCATTGAAAATACCTTATAATATAACGTAATATGGAGTGTATCATTGAAAATACCTTATAATATAACGTAATATGCAGTGTATCATTGAAAATACCTTACGATATAACGTAGTATGCAGTGTATCATTGAAAATACCTTATAATATATGGTAATTTGTAGTGTATCAATGAAAATACCTTATAATATAACGTAATATGCAGTGTATCATTGAAAATATCTTATAATATATCATAATATGAAGTTTATCATTGAAAATACCTTATAACATATGGTAGTTTACCATTGAAAATACCTTATAATATAACGTAATATGCAGTGTATCATTGAAAATACCTTATAATATATCGTAATTTGTAGTGTATCATTGAAAATACCTTATAATATATCGTAATATGCAGTGTATCATTGAAAATACCTTATAATATAACGTAATATAAAGTGTATCATTGAAAACACCTTATAATATAACGTAATCTGCAGTGTATCATTGAAAATACCTTATAATATATAGTAGTTTACCATTGAAAATACCTTATAATATAACGTAATATGCAGTTTATCATTGAAAATACCTTATTAAATATCGTAATTTGTAGTGTATCATTGAAAATACCTTATAATATATCGTAATATGCAGTGTATCATTGAAAATACCTTATAATATAACGTAATATAAAGTGTATCATTGAAAACACCTTATAATATAACGTAATCTGCAGTGTATCATTGAAAACACCTTATAATATAACGTAATATGCAGTGTATCATTGAAAATACCTTATAATATATGGTAGTTTATCATTGAAAATACCTTATAATATAACGTAATATGCAGTGTATCATTGAAAATACCTTATAATATAACGTAATATGGAGTGTATCATTGAATATACCTTATAATATAACGTAATATGCAGTGTATCATTGAAAATATCTTATAATATATCATAATATGCAGTTTATCATTGAAAATACCATATAATATATAGTAGTTTACCATTGAAAATACGTTATAATATAACGTAATATGCAGTGTATCATTGAAAATACCTTATAATATATCGTAATTTGTAGTGTATCATTGAAAATACCTTATAATATATCATAATATGCAGTTTATCATTGAAAATACCTTATAATATAACGCAATATGCAGTGTATCATTGAAAATACCTTATAATATAACGCAATATGCAGTGTATCATTGAAAATACCTTATAATATATGGTCATTTGTAGTGTATCAATGAAAATACCTTATAATATAACGTAATATGCAGTGTATCATTGAAAATACCTTATGATATAACGTAATATGCAGTGTATCATTGAAAATACCTTATAATATAACGTAATATGCAGGGTATCATTGAAAATACCTTATGATATAACGTAATATGCAGTGTATCATTGAAAATACCTTATAATATAACGTAATATGCAGTGTATCATTGAAAATACCTTATTATATATCGTAATTTGTAGTGTATCATTGAAAATACCTTATAATATACCATAATATGCAGTTTATCATTGGAAATACCTTATAATATTACGTAATATGCAGTGTATCATTGAAAATACCATATAATATATCGTAATATGCAGTGTATCATTGAAAATACCTTATAATATAACGTAATATGGAGTGTATCATTGAAAATACCTTATAATATAACGTAATATGCAGTGTATCATTGAAAATACCTTACGATATAACGTAGTATGCAGTGTATCATTGAAAATACCTTATAATATATGGTAATTTGTAGTGTATCAATGAAAATACCTTATAATATAACGTAATATGCAGTGTATCATTGAAAATATCTTATAATATATCATAATATGCAGTTTATCATTGAAAATACCTTATAACATATAGTAGTTTACCATTGAAAATACCTTATAATATAACGTAATATGCAGTGTATCATTGAAAATACCTTATAATATATCGTAATTTGTAGTGTATCATTGAAAATACCTTATAATATATCGTAATATGCAGTGTATCATTGAAAATACCTTATAATATAACGTAATATAAAGTGTATCATTGAAAACACCTTATAATATAACGTAATCTGCAGTGTATCATTGAAAATACCTTATAATATAACGTAATATGCAGTGTATCATTGAAAATATCTTATAATATATCATAATATGCAGTTTATCATTGAAAATACCATATAATATATAGTAGTTTACCACTGAAAATACGTTATAATATAACGTAATATGCAGTGTATCATTGAAAATACCTTATAATATATCGTAATTTGTAGTGTATCATTGAAAATACCTTATCATATATCATAATATGCAGTTTATCATTGAAAATACCTTATAATATAACGCAATATGCAGTGTATCATTGAAAATACCTTATAATATAACGCAATATGCAGTGTATCATTGAAAATACCTTATAATATATGGTCATTTGTAGTGTATCAATGAAAATACCTTATAATATAACGTAATATGCAGTGTATCATTGAAAATACCTTATGATATAACGTAATATGCAGTGTATCATTGAAAATACCTTATAATATAACGTAATATGGAGTGTATCATTGAAAATACCTTATAATATAACGTAATATGCAGTGTATCATTGAAAATACCTTACGATATAACGTAGTATGCAGTGTATCATTGAAAATACCTTATAATATATGGTAATTTGTAGTGTATCAATGAAAATACCTTATAATATAACGTAATATGCAGTGTATCATTGAAAATATCTTATAATATATCATAATATGCAGTTTATCATTGAAAATACCTTATAACATATAGTAGTTTACCATTGAAAATACCTTATAATATAACGTAATATGCAGTGTATCATTGAAAATACCTTATAATATATCGTAATTTGTAGTGTATCATTGAAAATACCTTATAATATATCGTAATATGCAGTGTATCATTGAAAATACCTTATAATATAACGTAATATAAAGTGTATCATTGAAAACACCTTATAATATAACGTAATCTGCAGTGTATCATTGAAAATACCTTATAATATAACGTAATATGCAGTGTATCATTGAAAATACCTTATAATATATAGTAGTTTACCATTGAAAATACCTTATAATATAACGTAATATGCAGTTTATCATTGAAAATACCTTATTAAATATCGTAATTTGTAGTGTATCATTGAAAATACCTTATAATATATCGTAATATGCAGTGTATCATTGAAAATACCTTATAATATAACGTAATATAAAGTGTATCATTGAAAACACCTTATAATATAACGTAATCTGCAGTGTATCATTGAAAACACCTTATAATATAACGTAATATGCAGTGTATCATTGAAAATACCTTATAATATATGGTAGTTTATCATTGAAAATACCTTATAATATAACGTAATATGCAGTGTATCATTGAAAATAACTTATAATATATCATAATATGCAGTTTATCATTGAAAATACCTTATAATATATTGTAATTTGTAGTGTATCAATGAAAATACTTTATAATATAACGTAATATGCAGTGTATCAGTGAAAATACCTCACAATATAACGTAATATGCAGTGTATCATTGAAAATACCTTATAATATAACGTAATATGCAGTGTATCATTGAAAATACCTTATAATATAACGCAATATGCAGTGTATCATTGAAAATACCTTATAATATATAGTAGTTTACCATTGAAAATACCTTATAATATAACGTAATATGCAGTGTATCATTGAAAATACCTTATAATATATCGTAATTTGTAGTGTATCATTGAAAATACCTTATAATATATCATAATATGCAGTTTATCATTGAAAATACCTTATAATATAACGCAATATGCAGTGTATCATTGAAAATACCTTATAATATATAGTAGTTTACCATTGAAAATACCTTATAATATAACGTAATATGCAATGTATCATTGAAAATACCTTATGATATAACGTAATATTCAGTGTATCATTGAAAATATCTTATAATATATCATAATATGCAGTTTATCATTGAAAATACCTTATAATATAACGTAATATGCAGTGTATCATTGAAAATACCTTATAATATAACGTAATATGCAGTGGATCATTGAAAATACCTTATAATATAACGTAATATGCAGGGTATCATTGAAAATACCTTATGATATAACGTAATATGCAGTGTATCATTGAAAATACCTTATAATATAACGTAATATGCAGTGTATCATTGAAAATAGCTTATTATATATCGTAATTTGTAGTGTATCATTGAAAATACCTTATAATATACCATAATATGCAGTTTATCATTGAAAATACCTTATAATATAACGTAATATGCAGTGTATCATTGAAAATACCATATAATATATCGTAATATGCAGTGTATCATTGAAAATACCTTATAATATAACGTAATATGGAGTGTATCATTGAAAATACCTTATAATATAACGTAATATGCAGTGTATCATTGAAAATACCTTACGATATAACGTAGTATGCAGTGTATCATTGAAAATACCTTATAATATATGGTAATTTGTAGTGTATCAATGAAAATACCTTATAATATAACGTAATATGCAGTGTATCATTGAAAATATCTTATAATATATCATAATATGCAGTTTATCATTGAAAATACCTTATAATATATAGTAGTTTACCATTGAAAATACCTTATAATATAACGTAATATGCAATGTATCATTGAAAATACCTTATGATATAACGTAATATTCAGTGTATCATTGAAAATATCTTATAATATATCATAATATGCAGTTTATCATTGAAAATACCTTATAATATAACGTAATATGCAGTGTATCATTGAAAATACCTTATAATATAACGTAATATGCAGTGGATCATTGAAAATACCTTATAATATAACGTAATATGCAGGGTATCATTGAAAATACCTTATGATATAACGTAATATGCAGTGTATCATTGAAAATACCTTATAATATAACGTAATATGCAGTGTATCATTGAAAATAGCTTATTATATATCGTAATTTGTAGTGTATCATAGAAAATACCTTATAATATACCATAATATGCAGTTTATCATTGAAAATACCTTATAATATAACGTAATATGCAGTGTATCATTGAAAATACCATATAATATATCGTAATATGCAGTGTATCATTGAAAATACCTTATAATATAACGTAATATGGAGTGTATCATTGAAAATACCTTATAATATAACGTAATATGCAGTGTATCATTGAAAATACCTTACGATATAACGTAGTATGCAGTGTATCATTGAAAATACCTTATAATATATGGTAATTTGTAGTGTATCAATGAAAATACCTTATAATATAACGTAATATGCAGTGTATCATTGAAAATATCTTATAATATATCATAATATGCAGTTTATCATTGAAAATACCTTATAATATATAGTAGTTTACCATTGAAAATACCTTATAATATAACGTAATATGCAGTGAATCATTGAAAATACCTTATAATATATCGTAATTTGTAGTGTATCATTGAAAATACCTTATAATATATCGTAATATGCAGTGTATCATTGAAAATACCTTATAATATAACGTAATATAAAGTGTATCATTGAAAACACCTTATAATATAACGTAATCTGCAGTGTATCATTGAAAATACCTTATAATATAACGTAATATGCAGTGTATCATTGAAAATACCTTATAATATATAGTAGTTTACCATTGAAAATACCTTATAATATAACGTAATATGCAGTTTATCATTGAAAATACCTTATTATATATCGTAATTTGTAGTGTATCATTGAAAATACCTTATAATATATCGTAATATGCAGTGTATCATTGAAAATACCTTATAATATAACGTAATATAAAGTGTATCATTGAAAACACCTTATAATATAACGTAATCTGCAGTGTATCATTGAAAACACCTTATAATATAACGTAATATGCAGTGTATCATTGAAAATACCTTAAAATATATGGTAGTTTATCATTGAAAATACCTTATAATATAACGTAATATGCAGTGTATCATTGAAAATAACTTATAATATATCATAATATGCAGTTTATCATTGAAAATACCTTATAATATAACGTAATATGGAGTGTATCATTGAAAATACCTTATAATATATCGTAATTTGTAGTGTATCATTGAAAATACCTTATAATATATCGTAATATGCAGTGTATCATTGAAAACACCTTATAATATAACGTAATATAAAGTGTATCATTGAAAATACCTCATAATATAACGTAATATGCAGTGTATCATTGAAAATACCTTATAATATAACGTAATGTGCAGTGTATCATTGAAAATACCTTATAATATAACGCAATATGCAGTGTATCATTGCAAATACCATATAATATATCGTAATATGCAGTGTATCATTGAAAATACCTTATAATATAACGTAATATGCAGTGTATCATTGAAAACACCTTATAATATATAGTAGTTTACCATTGAAAATACCTTATAATATAACGTAATATGCAGTGTATCATTGAAAACACCTTATAATATATAGTAGTTTACCATTGAAAATACCTTATAATATAACGTAGTATGCAGTGTATCACTGAAAATACCTTATAATATAGCGTAATATGCAGTGTATCATTGAAAATTTCCTATAATATAACGTAATATGCAGTGTATCATTGAAAATACCTAATAATATATCGTAATTTGTAGTGTATCATAGAAAATACCTTATAATATATCGTAATATGCAGTGTATCATTGAAAATACCTTGTAATGTAACGTAATATGGAGTGTTTCAATGAAAATACCTTGTAATATAACGGAATATGCAGAGTATCATAGAAAATACCTTATAATATAACGTAGTATGCAGTGTATCATTGAAAATACCTTATAATATAGCGTAATATGCAGTGTATCATTGAAAATTTCCTATAATATAACGTAATATGCAGTGTACCATTGAAAATACCTAATAATATAACGTAATATGCAGTGTATCATTGAAAATACCTTATAATATAACGTAATATGCAGTGTATCATTGAAAATACCTTATAATATAACGTAATATGCAGTGTATCATTGAAAATACCTTATAATATAGCGTAATATGCAGTGTATCATTGAAAATTTCCTATAATATAACGTAATATGCAGTGTACCATTGAAAATACCTAATAATATAACGTAATATGCAGTGTATCATTGAAAATACCTTGTAATATAACGTAATATGCAGTGTATCATTGAAAATACCTTTTAATATATCGT
This sequence comes from Lasioglossum lativentre, assembly GCA_916610255.1. Taxonomy (NCBI): domain Eukaryota; kingdom Metazoa; phylum Arthropoda; class Insecta; order Hymenoptera; family Halictidae; genus Lasioglossum; species Lasioglossum lativentre. Next base: position 893,894 of record CAKAJI010000232.1, on the reverse strand, counting down.
AGTTTATCATTGAAAATGCCTTATAATGTAACGTAATATGGAGTGTTTCAATGAAAATACCTTATAATATAACGGAATATGCAGATTATCATAGAAAATACCTTATAATATAGCGTAATATGCAGTGTATCATTGAAAATTTCCTATAATATAACGTAATATGCAGTGTACCATTGAAAATACCTAATAATATAACGTAATATGCAGTGTATCATTGAAAATACCTTGTAATATAACGTAATATGCAGTGTATCATTGAAAATACCTTTTAATATATCGTAGTTTATCATTGAAAATGCCTTATAATGTAACGTAATATGGAGTGTTTCAATGAAAATACCTTATAATATAACGGAATATGCAGATTATCATAGAAAATACCTTATAATATAACGTAGTATGCAGTGTATCATTGAAAATACCTTATAATATAGCGTAATATGCAGTGTATCATTGAAAATTTCCTATAATATAACGTAATATGCAGTGTATCATTGAAAATACCTTATAATATAACGTAATATGCAGTGTATCATTGAAAATACCTTATAATATAACGTAATATGCAGTGTATCATTGAAAATACCTTATATTATAACGTAATATGCAGTGTATCATTGAAAATACCTTATAATATAGCGTAATATGCAGTGTATCATTGAAAATTTCCTATAATATAACGTAATATGCAGTGTATCATTGAAAATACCTTATAATATAACGTAATATGCAGTGTATCATTGAAAATACCTTATAATATTTCGTCATTTGCAGCGTATCACTGAAAATACCTTCTAATATATCGTAGTTTATCATTGAAAATACCTTATAATATAACGTAATATACAGTGTATCATTGAAAATACCTTATAATATAACGTAATATGCAGTGTATCATTGAAAATACCTCATAACATAACGTAATATACTGTGTATCATTGAAAATACCTTATAATATAACGTACTATGCAGTGTATCATTGAAAATACCTTCTAATATATCGTAGTTTATCATTGAAAATACCTTATAATATAACGTAATATGCAGTGTATCATTGAAAATACCTTATAATATAACGTAATATGCAGTGTATCATTGAAAATACCTTATAATATTTCGTCATTTGCAGCGTATCACTGAAAATACCTTCTAATATATCGTAGTTTATCATTGAAAATACCTTATAATATAACGTAATATACAGTGTATCATTGAAAATACCTTATAATATAACGTAATATGCAGTGTATCATTGAAAATACCTTGTAATATAACGTAATATGCAGTGTATCATTGAAAATACCTTATAATATATCGTAGTTTATCATTGAAAATGCCTTATAATGTAACGGAATAGCAGAGTATCATTGAAAATACCTTATAATATATCGTAATATGCAATGTATCATTGAAAATACCTTATAATATTTCGTCATTTGCAGCGTATCACTGAAAATACCTTCCAATATATCGTAGTTTATCATTGAAAATACCTTATAATATAACGTACTATGCAGCGTATCACTGAAAATACCTTCTAATATATCGTAGTTTATCATTGAAAATACCTTATAATATAACGTAATATACAGTGTATCATTGAAAGTACCTTATAATATAACGTAATATGCAGTGTATCACTGAAAATACCTTCTAATATATCGTAGTTTATCATTGAAAATACCTTATAATATAACGTAATATGCAGTGTATCATTGAAAATACCTTATAATATAACGTAATATGCAGTGTATCATTGAAAATACCTTATATTATAACGTAATATGCAGTGTATCATTGAAAATACCTTGTAATATAACGTAATATGCAGTGTATCATTGAAAATACCTTATAATATAACGTACTATGCAGTGTATCATTGAAAATACCTTCTAATATATCGTAGTTTATCATTGAAAATACCTTATAATATAACGTAATATGCAGTGTATCATTGAAAATACCTTATAATATAACGTAATATGCAGTGTATCATTGAAAATACCTTATAATATTTCGTCATTTGCAGCGTATCACTGAAAATACCTTCTAATATATCGTAGTTTATCATTGAAAATACCTTATAATATAACGTAATATACAGTGTATCATTGAAAATACCTTATAATATAACGTAATATGCAGTGTATCATTGAAAATACCTTGTAATATAACGTAATATGCAGTGTATCATTGAAAATACCTTATAATATATCGTAGTTTATCATTGAAAATGCCTTATAATGTAACGTAATATGCAGTGTATCATTGAAAATACCTTGTAATATAACGTAATATGCAGTGTATCATTGAAAATACCTTTTAATATATCGTAGTTTATCATTGAAAATGCCTTATAATTTAACGTAATATGGAGTGTTTCAATGAAAATACCTTATAATATAACGGAATAGCAGAGTATCATTGAAAATACCTTATAATATATCGTAATATGCAATGTATCATTGAAAATACCTTATAATATTTCGTCATTTGCAGCGTATCACTGAAAATACCTTCTAATATATCGTAGTTTATCATTGAAAATACCTTATAATATAACGTAATATACAGTGTATCATTGAAAATACCTTATAATATAACGTAATATGCAGTGTATCATTGAAAATACCTCATAACATAACGTAATATACTGTGTATCATTGAAAATACCTTATAATATAACGTACTATGCAGCGTATCACTGAAAATACCTTCTAATATATCGTAGTTTATCATTGAAAATACCTTATAATATAACGTAATATACAGTGTATCATTGAAAGTACCTTATAATATAACGTAATATGCAGTGTATCACTGAAAATACCTTCTAATATATCGTAGTTTATCATTGAAAATACCTTATAATATAACGTAATATGCAGTGTATCATTGAAAATACCTTATAATATAACGTAATATGCAGTGTATCATTGAAAATACCTTATATTATAACGTAATATGCAGTGTATCATTGAAAATACCTTGTAATATAACGTAATATGCAGTGTATCATTGAAAACACCTTATAATATATAGTAGTTTACCATTGAAAATGCCTTATAATGTAACGTAATATGCAGTGTATCATTGAAAACACCTTATAATATATAGTAGTTTACCATTGAAAATACCTTATAATATAACGTAGTATGCAGTGTATCATTGAAAATACCTTATAATATAGCGTAATATGCAGTGTATCATTGAAAATTTCCTATAATATAACGTAATATGCAGTGAAAATACCTTCTAATATATCGTAGTTTATCATTGAAAATACCTTATAATATAACGTAATATGCAGTGTATCATTGAAAATACCTTATAATATAACGTAATATGCAGTGTATCATTGAAAATACCTTATATTATAACGTAATATGCAGTGTATCATTGAAAATAACTTGTAATATAACGTAATATGCAGTGTATCATTGAAAGTACCTTATAATATAACGTAATATGCAGTGTATCATTGAAAATACCTAATAATATATCGTAATTTGTAGTGTATCATAGAAAATACCTTATAATATATCGTAATATACAGTGTATCATTGAAAATACCTTATAATATAACGTAATATGCAGTGTATCATTGAAAATACCTTATAATATAACGTACTATGCAGCGTATCACTGAAAATACCTTCTAATATATCGTAGTTTATCATTGAAAATACCTTATAATATAACGTAATATACAGTGTATCATTGAAAGTACCTTATAATATAACGTAATATGCAGTGTATCACTGAAAATACCTTCTAATATATCGTAGTTTATCATTGAAAATACCTTATAATATAACGTAATATGCAGTGTATCATTGAAAATACCTTATAATATAACGTAATATGCAGTGTATCATTGAAAATACCTTATATTATAACGTAATATGCAGTGTATCATTGAAAATACCTTGTAATATAACGTAATATGCAGTGTATCATTGAAAATACCTTATAATATATCGTAGTTTATCATTGAAAATGCCTTATAATGTAACGTAATATGCAGTGTATCATTGAAAATACCTTGTAATATAACGTAATATGCAGTGTATCATTGAAAATACCTTTTAATATATCGTAGTTTATCATTGAAAATGCCTTATAATGTAACGTAATATGCAGTGTATCATTGAAAATACCTTGTAATATAACGTAATATGCAGTGTATCATTGAAAATACCTTTTAATATATCGTAGTTTATCATTGAAAATGCCTTATAATTTAACGTAATATGGAGTGTTTCAATGAAAATACCTTATAATATAACGGAATAGCAGAGTATCATTGAAAATACCTTATAATATATCGTAATATGCAATGTATCATTGAAAATACCTTATAATATTTCGTCATTTGCAGCGTATCACTGAAAATACCTTCTAATATATCGTAGTTTATCATTGAAAATACCTTATAATATAACGTAATATACAGTGTATCATTGAAAATACCTTATAATATAACGTAATATGCAGTGTATCATTGAAAATACCTCATAACATAACGTAATATACTGTGTATCATTGAAAATGCCTTATAATTTAACGTAATATGGAGTGTTTCAATGAAAATACCTTATAATATAACGGAATAGCAGAGTATCATTGAAAATACCTTATAATATATCGTAATATGCAATGTATCATTGAAAATACCTTATAATATTTCGTCATTTGCAGCGTATCACTGAAAATACCTTCTAATATATCGTAGTTTATCATTGAAAATACCTTATAATATAACGTAATATACAGTGTATCATTGAAAATACCTTATAATATAACGTAATATGCAGTGTATCATTGAAAATACCTCATAACATAACGTAATATACTGTGTATCATTGAAAATACCTTATAATATAACGTACTATGCAGTGTATCATTGAAAATACCTTATAATATAACGTACTATGCAGCGTATCACTGAAAATACCTTCTAATATATCGTAGTTTATCATTGAAAATACCTGATAATATAACGTAATATACAGTGTATCATTGAAAGTAACTTATAATACAACGTAATATGCAGTGTATCACTGAAAATACCTTCTAATATATCGTAGTTTATCATTGAAAATACCTTATAATATAACGTAATATGCAGTGTATCATTGAAAATACCTTATAATATAACGTAATATGCAGTGTATCATTGAAAATACCTTATATTATAACGTAATATGCAGTGTATCATTGAAAATACCTTGTAATATAACGTAATATGCAGTGTATCATTGAAAACACCTTATAATATATAGTAGTTTACCATTGAAAATGCCTTATAATGTAACGTAATATGCAGTGTATCATTGAAAACAACTTATAATATATAGTAGTTTACCATTGAAAATAACTTATAATATAACGTAGTATGCAGTGTATCATTGAAAATACCTTATAATATAGCGTAATATGCAGTGTATCATTGAAAATTTCCTATAATATAACGTAATATGCAGTGAAAATACCTTCTAATATATCGTAGTTTATCATTGAAAATACCTTATAATATAACGTAATATGCAGTGTATCATTGAAAATACCTTCTAATATATCGTAGTTTATCATTGAAAATACCTTATAATATAACGTAATATACAGTGTATCATTGAAAATACATTATAATATAACGTAATATGCAGTGTATCATTGAAAATACCTTTTAATATATCGTAGTTTATCATTGAAAATGCCTTATAATGTAACGTAATATGGAGTGTTTCAATGAAAATACCTTACAATATAACGGAATATGCAGAGTATCATAGAAAATACCTTATAATATAACGTAATATGCAGTGTATCATTGAAAATACCTTATAATATAGCGTAATATGCAGTGTATCATTGAAAATACCTTATAATATAACGTAATATGCAATGTATCATTGAAAATACCTAATAATATAACGTACTATGCAGCGTATCACTGAAAATACCTTTTAATATATCGTAGTTTATCATTGAAAATGCCTTATAATGTAACGTAATATGGAGTGTTTCAATGAAAATACCTTACAATATAACGGAATATGCAGAGTATCATAGAAAATACCTTATAATATAACGTAATATGCAGTGTATCATTGAAAATACCTTATAATATAGCGTAATATGCAGTGTATCATTGAAAATACCTTATAATATAACGTAATATGCAATGTATCATTGAAAATACCTAATAATATAACGTAATATGCAGTGTATCATTGAAAATACCATGTAATATAACGTACTATGCAGCGTATCACTGAAAATACCTTTTAATATATCGTAGTTTATCATTGAAAATGCCTTATAATGTAACGTAATATGGAGTGTTTCAATGAAAATACCTTACAATATAACGGAATATGCAGAGTATCATAGAAAATACCTTATAATATAACGTAATATGCAGTGTATCATTGAAAATACCTTATAATATAACGTAATATGCAGTGTATCATTGAAAATACCTTATAATATAACGTAATATGCAATGTATCATTGAAAATACCTAATAATATAACGTAATATGCAGTGTATCATTGAAAATACCATGTAATATAACGTACTATGCAGCGTATCACTGAAAATACCTTCTAATATATCGTAGTTTATCATTGAAAATACCTTATAATATAACGTAATATGCAGTGTATCATTGAAAATACCTTCTAATATATCGTAGTTTATCATTGAAAATACCTTATAATATAACGTAATATGCAGTGTATCATTGAAAATACATTATAAAATAACGTAATATGCAGTGTATCATTGAAAATACCTTTTAATATATCGTAGTTTATCATTGAAAATGCCTTATAATGTAACGTAATATGGAGTGTTTCAATGAAAATACCTTACAATATAACGGAATATGCAGAGTATCATAGAAAATACCTTATAATATAACGTAATATGCAGTGTATCATTGAAAATACCTTATAATATAGCGTAATATGCAGTGTATCATTGAAAATACCTTATAATATAACGTAATATGCAATGTATCATTGAAAATACCTAATAATATAACGTACTATGCAGCGTATCACTGAAAATACCTTTTAATATATCGTAGTTTATCATTGAAAATGCCTTATAATGTAACGTAATATGGAGTGTTTCAATGAAAATACCTTACAATATAACGGAATATGCAGAGTATCATAGAAAATACCTTATAATATAACGTAATATGCAGTGTATCATTGAAAATACCTTATAATATAGCGTAATATGCAGTGTATCATTGAAAATACCTTATAATATAACGTAATATGCAATGTATCATTGAAAATACCTAATAATATAACGTAATATGCAGTGTATCATTGAAAATACCATGTAATATAACGTACTATGCAGCGTATCACTGAAAATACCTTTTAATATATCGTAGTTTATCATTGAAAATGCCTTATAATGTAACGTAATATGGAGTGTTTCAATGAAAATACCTTACAATATAACGGAATATGCAGAGTATCATAGAAAATACCTTATAATATAACGTAATATGCAGTGTATCATTGAAAATACCATGTAATATAACGTACTATGCAGCGTATCACTGAAAATACCTTCTAATATATCGTAGTTTATCATTGAAAATACCTTATAATATAACGTAATATGCAGTGTATCATTGAAAATACCTTCTAATATATCGTAGTTTATCATTGAAAATACCTTATAATATAACGTAATATACAGTGTATCATTGAAAATACATTATAATATAACGTAATATGCAGTGTATCATTGAAAATACCTTTTAATATATCGTAGTTTATCATTGAAAATGCCTTATAATGTAACGTAATATGGAGTGTTTCAATGAAAATACCTTACAATATAACGGAATATGCAGAGTATCATAGAAAATACCTTATAATATAACGTAATATGCAGTGTATCATTGAAAATACCTTATAATATAGCGTAATATGCAGTGTATCATTGAAAATACCTTATAATATAACGTAATATGCAATGTATCATTGAAAATACCTAATAATATAACGTAATATGCAGTGTATCATTGAAAATACCATGTAATATAACGTACTATGCAGCGTATCACTGAAAATACCTTTTAATATATCGTAGTTTATCATTGAAAATGCCTTATAATGTAACGTAATATGGAGTGTTTCAATGAAAATACCTTACAATATAACGGAATATGCAGAGTATCATAGAAAATACCTTATAATATAACGTAATATGCAGTGTATCATTGAAAATACCTTATAATATAACGTAATATGCAGTGTATCATTGAAAATACCTTATAATATAACGTAATATGCAATGTATCATTGAAAATACCTAATAATATAACGTAATATGCAGTGTATCATTGAAAATACCATGTAATATAACGTACTATGCAGCGTATCACTGAAAATACCTTCTAATATATCGTAGTTTATCATTGAAAATGCCTTATAATATAACGTAATATACAGTGTATCTTTGAAAATACCTTATAATATAACGTAATATGCAGTGTATCACTGAAAATACCTTCTAATATATCGTAGTTTATCATTGAAAATACCTTATAATATAACGTAATATACAGTGTATCATTGAAAATACCTTATAATATAACGTAATATGCAGCGTATCACTGAAAATACCTTCTAATATATCGTAGTTTATCATTGAAAATACCTTATAATATAACGTAATATACAGTGTATCATTGAAAATACCTTATATTATAACGTAATATGCAGTGTATCATTGAAAATACCTTGTAATATAACGTAATATGCAGTGTATCATTGAAAATACCTTATAATATATCGTAGTTTATCATTGAAAATGCCTTATAATGTAACGTAATATGCAGTGTATCATTGAAAATACCTTGTAATATAACGTAATATGCAGTGTATCATTGAAAATACCTTTTAATATATCGTAGTTTATCATTGAAAATGCCTTATAATTTAACGTAATATGGAGTGTTTCAATGAAAATACCTTATAATATAACGGAATAGCAGAGTATCATTGAAAATACCTTATATTATAACGTAATATGCAGTGTATCATTGAAAATACCTTGTAATATAACGTAATATGCAGTGTATCATTGAAAACACCTTATAATATATAGTAGTTTACCATTGAAAATGCCTTATAATGTAACGTAATATGCAGTGTATCATTGAAAACAACTTATAATATATAGTAGTTTACCATTGAAAATAACTTATAATATAACGTAGTATGCAGTGTATCATTGAAAATACCTTATAATATAGCGTAATATGCAGTGTATCATTGAAAATTTCCTATAATATAACGTAATATGCAGTGAAAATACCTTCTAATATATCGTAGTTTATCATTGAAAATACCTTATAATATAACGTAATATGCAGTGTATCATTGAAAATACCTTATAATATAACGTAATATGCAGTGTATCATTGAAAATACCTTATATTATAACGTAATATGCAGTGTATCATTGAAAATACCTTGTAATATAACGTAATATGCAGTGTATCATTGAAAATACCTTATAATATATCGTAGTTTATCATTGAAAATGCCTTATAATGTAACGTAATATGTAGTGTATCATTGAAAATACCTTGTAATATAACGTAATATGCAGTGTATCATTGAAAATACCTTTTAATATATCGTAGTTTATCATTGAAAATGCCTTATAATGTAACGTAATATGGAGTGTTTCAATGAAAATACCTTACAATATAACGTAATATGCAGTGTATCATTGAAAATACCTTATAATATAACGTAATATGCAGTGTATCATTGAAAATACCTTATATTATAACGTAATATGCAGTGTATCATTGAAAATACCTTGTAATATAACGTAATATGCAGTGTATCATTGAAAACACCTTATAATATATAGTAGTTTACCATTGAAAATGCCTTATAATGTAACGTAATATGCAGTGTATCATTGAAAACAACTTATAATATATAGTAGTTTACCATTGAAAATAACTTATAATATAACGTAGTATGCAGTGTATCATTGAAAATACCTTATAATATAGCGTAATATGCAGTGTATCATTGAAAATTTCCTATAATATAACGTAATATGCAGTGAAAATACCTTCTAATATATCGTAGTTTATCATTGAAAATACCTTATAATATAACGTAATATGCAGTGTATCATTGAAAATACCTTATAATATAACGTAATATGCAGTGTATCATTGAAAATACCTTATATTATAACGTAATATGCAGTGTATCATTGAAAATACCTTGTAATATAACGTAATATGCAGTGTATCATTGAAAATACCTTCTAATATATCGTAGTTTATCATTGAAAATACCTTATAATATAACGTAATATACAGTGTATCATTGAAAATACATTATAATATAACGTAATATGCAGTGTATCATTGAAAATACCTTTTAATATATCGTAGTATATCATTGAAAATGCCTTATAATGTAACGTAATATGGAGTGTTTCAATGAAAATACCTTACAATATAACGGAATATTCAGAGTATCATAGAAAATACCTTATAATATAACGTAATATGCAGTGTATCATTGAAAATACCTTATAATATAGCGTAATATGCAGTGTATCATTGAAAATACCTTATAATATAACGTAATATGCAATGTATCATTGAAAATACCTAATAATATAACGTACTATGCAGCGTATCACTGAAAATACCATGTAATATAACGTACTATGCAGCGTATCACTGAAAATACCTTTTAATATATCGTAGTTTATCATTGAAAATGCCTTATAATGTAACGTAATATGGAGTGTTTCAATGAAAATACCTTACAATATAACGGAATATGCAGAGTATCATAGAAAATACCTTATAATATAACGTAATATGCAGTGTATCATTGAAAATACCTTATAATATAGCGTAATATGCAGTGTATCATTGAAAATACCTTATAATATAACGTAATATGCAATGTATCATTGAAAATACCTAATAATATAACGTAATATGCAGTGTATCATTGAAAATACCATGTAATATAACGTACTATGCAGCGTATCACTGAAAATACCTTCTAATATATCGTAGTTTATCATTGAAAATGCCTTATAATATAACGTAATATACAGTGTATCTTTGAAAATACCTTATAATATAACGTAATATGCAGTGTATCACTGAAAATACCTTCTAATATATCGTAGTTTATCATTGAAAATACCTTATAATATAACGTAATATACAGTGTATCATTGAAAATACCTTATAATATAACGTAATATGCAGCGTATCACTGAAAATACCTTCTAATATATCGTAGTTTATCATTGAAAATACCTTATAATATAACGTAATATACAGTGTATCATTGAAAGTACCTTATAATATAACGTAATATGCAGTGGATCGCTGAAAATACCTTCTAATATATCGTAGTTTATCATTGAAAATACCTTATAATATAACGTAATATGCAGTGTATCATTGAAAATACCTTATAATATAACGTAATATGCAGTGTATCATTGAAAATACCTTATATTATAACGTAATATGCAGTGTATCATTGAAAATACCTTGTAATATAACGTAATATGCAGTGTATCATTGAAAATACCTTATAATATATCGTAGTTTATCATTGAAAATGCCTTATAATGTAACGTAATATGCAGTGTATCATTGAAAATACCTTATAATATAACGTAATATGCAGTGTATCATTGAAAATACCTTTTAATATATCGTAGTTTATCATTGAAAATGCCTTATAATTTAACGTAATATGGAGTGTTTCAATGAAAATACCTTATAATATAACGGAATATGCAGAGTATCATTGAAAATACCTTATAATATAACGTAATATGCAGTGTATCATTGAAAATACCTTATAATATTTCGTCATTTGTAGTGTATCATTGAAAATACCTTATAATATAGCGTAATATGCAGTGTATCATTGAAAATACCTTATAATATAACGTAATATGCAGTGTATCATTGAAAATACCTAATAATATAACGTAATATGCAGTGTATCATTGAAAATACCTTATAATATAACGTACTATGCAGCGTATCACTGAAAATACCTTCTAATATATCGTAGTTTATCATTGAAAATACCTTATAATATAACGTAATATACAGTGTATCATTGAAAATACCTTATAATATAACGTAATATGCAGCGTATCACTGAAAATACCTTCTAATATATCGTAGTTTATCATTGAAAATACCTTATAATATAACGTAATATACAGTGTATCATTGAAAGTACCTTATAATATAACGTAATATGCAGTGGATCGCTGAAAATACCTTCTAATATATCGTAGTTTATCATTGAAAATACCTTATAATATAACGTAATATGCAGTGTATCATTGAAAATACCTTATAATATAACGTAATATGCAGTGTATCATTGAAAATACCTTATATTATAACGTAATATGCAGTGTATCAATGAAAATACCTTGTAATATAACGTAATATGCAGTGTATCATTGAAAATACCTTATAATATATCGTAGTTTATCATTGAAAATGCCTTATAATGTAACGTAATATGCAGTGTATCATTGAAAATACCTTGTAATATAACGTAATATGCAGTGTATCATTGAAAATACCTTTTAATATATCGTAGTTTATCATTGAAAATGCCTTATAATGTAACGTAATATGCAGTGTATCATTGAAAATACCTTGTAATATAACGTAATATGCAGTGTATCATTGAAAATACCTTATAATATATCGTAGTTTATCATTGAAAATGCCTTATAATGTAACGTAATATGCAGTGTATCATTGAAAATGCCTTGTAATATAACGTAATATGCAGTGTATCATTGAAAATACCTTTTAATATATCGTAGTTTATCATTGAAAATGCCTTATAATTTAACGTAATATGGAGTGTTTCAATGAAAATACCTTATAATATAACGGAATATGCAGAGTATCATTGAAAATACCTTATAATATATCGTAATATGCAATGTATCATTGAAAATACCTTATAATATTTCGTCATTTGTAGTGTATCATTGAAAATACCTTATAATATAGCGTAATATGCAGTGTATCATTGAAAATACCTTATAATATAACGTAATATGCAGTGTATCATTGAAAATACCTAATAATATAACGTAATATGCAGTGTATCATTGAAAATACCTTATAATATAACGTACTATGCAGCGTATCACTGAAAATACCTTCTAATATATCGTAGTTTATCATTGAAAATACCTTATAATATAACGTAATATACAGTGTATCATTGAAAATACCTTATAATATAACGTAATATGCAGCGTATCACTGAAAATACCTTCTAATATATCGTAGTTTATCATTGAAAATACCTTATAATATAACGTAATATACAGTGTATCATTGAAAGTACCTTATAATATAACGTAATATGCAGTGGATCGCTGAAAATACCTTCTAATATATCGTAGTTTATCATTGAAAATACCTTATAATATAACGTAATATGCAGTGTATCATTGAAAATACCTTATAATATAACGTAATATGCAGTGTATCATTGAAAATACCTTATATTATAACGTAATATGCAGTGTATCAATGAAAATACCTTGTAATATAACGTAATATGCAGTGTATCATTGAAAATACCTTATAATATATCGTAGTTTATCATTGAAAATGCCTTATAATGTAACGTAATATGCAGTGTATCATTGAAAATACCTTGTAATATAACGTAATATGCAGTGTATCATTGAAAATACCTTTTAATATATCGTAGTTTATCATTGAAAATGCCTTATAATTTAACGTAATATGGAGTGTTTCAATGAAAATACCTTATAATATAACGGAATATGCAGAGTATCATTGAAAATACCTTATAATATATCGTAATATGCAATGTATCATTGAAAATACCTTATAATATTTCGTCATTTGTAGTGTATCATTGAAAATACCTTATAATATAGCGTAATATGCAGTGTATCATTGAAAATACCTTATAATATAACGTAATATGCAGTGTATCATTGAAAATACCTAATAATATAACGTAATATGCAGTGTATCATTGAAAATACCTTATAATATAACGTACTATGCAGCGTATCACTGAAAATACCTTCTAATATATCGTAGTTTATCATTGAAAATACCTTATAATATAACGTAATATACAGTGTATCATTGAAAATACCTTATAATATAACGTAATATGCAGTGTATCATTGAAAATACCTTATAATAGTTCCTAATTTGTAGTGTATCATTGAAAATACCTTATAATATAGTGTAATATGCAGTGTATCATTGAAAATACCTTATAATATAGCGTAATATGCAGTGTATCATTGAAAATACCTTATAATATAACGTAATATGCAGTGTATCATTGAAAATACCTAATAATATAACGTAATATGCAGTGTATCATTGAAAATACCTTATAATATAACGTACTATGCAGCGTATCACTGAAAATACCTTCTAATATATCGTAGTTTATCATTGAAAATACCTTATAATATAACGTAATATACAGTGTATCATTGAAAATACCTTATAATATAACGTAATATGCAGTGTATCATTGAAAATACCTTATAATAGTTCCTAATTTGTAGTGTATCATTGAAAATACCTTATAATATAGTGTAATATGCAGTGTATCATTGAAAATACCTTATAATATATCGTAATATGCAATGTATCATTGAAAATACCTTATAATAGTTCGTAATTTGTAGTGTATCATTGAAAATACCTTATAATATAGTGTAATATGCAGTGTATCATTGAAAATACCTTATAATATAACGTAATATGCAGTGTATCATTGAAAATACCTAATAATATAACGTAATATACAGTGTATCATAGAAAATACCTTATAATATAACGTAATATGCAGTGTATCATTGAAAATACCTTATAATATAACGTAATATACAGAGTATCATTGAAAATACCTCATAACATAACGTAATATACAGAGTATCATTGAAAATACCTCATAACATAACGTAATATACAGTGTATCATTGAAAATACCTTCTAATATATCGTAGTTTATCATTGAAAATGCCTGATAATGTAACGTAATATGGAGTGTTTCATTGAAAATACCTTATAATATAACGTACTATGCAGTGTATCATTGAAAATACCTTATAATATATCGTAATATGCAGTGTATCATTGAAAATATCTTATAATATAACGTAATTGCAGTGTATCATTGAAAATGCCTTATAATGTAACGTAATATGGAGTGTTTCAATGAAAATACCTTATAATATAACGGAATATGCAGTGTATCACTGAAAATACCTTCTAATATATCGTAGTTTATCAGTGAAAATACCTTATAATATAACGTAATATGCAGTGTATCATTGAAAATACCTTCTAATATATCGTAGTTTATCATTGAAAATGCCTGATAATGTAACGTAATATGGAGTGTTTCAATGAAAATACCTTATAATATAACGGAATATGCAGAGTATCATAGAAAATACCTCATAATATAACGTAATATGCAGTGTATCATTGAAAATACCTTATATTATAACGTAATATACAGTGTATCATTGAAAATACCTTATAATAAAACGAAATATGCAGTGTATCACTGAAAATACCTTCTAATATATCGTAGTTTATCAGTGAAAATACCTTATAATATAACGTACTATGCAGCGTATCACTGAAAATACCTTCTAATATATCGTAGTTTATCAGTGAAAATACCTTATAATATATCGTAATATGCAGTGTATCATTGAAAATATCTTATAATATAACGTAATTGCAGTGTATCATTGAAAATACCTAATAATATAACGTAATATACAGTGTATCATAGAAAATACCTTATAATATAACGTAATATGCAGTGTATCATTGAAAATACCTTATAATATAACGTAATATACAGAGTATCATTGAAAATACCTCATAACATAACGTAATATACAGTGTATCATTGAAAATACCTTATAATATAACGTACTATGCAGTGTATCATTGAAAATACCTTATAATATATCGTAATATGCAGTGTATCATTGAAAATATCTTATAATATAACGTAATTGCAGTGTATCATTGAAAATGCCTTATAATGTAACGTAATATGGAGTGTTTCAATGAAAATACCTTATAATATAACGGAATATGCAGTGTATCACTGAAAATACCTTCTAATATATCGTAGTTTATCAGTGAAAATACCTTATAATATAACGTAATATGCAGTGTATCATTGAAAATACCTTCTAATATATCGTAGTTTATCATTGAAAATGCCTGATAATGTAACGTAATATGGAGTGTTTCAATGAAAATACCTTATAATATAACGGAATATGCAGAGTATCATAGAAAATACCTCATAATATAACGTAATATGCAGTGTATCATTGAAAATACCTTATATTATAACGTAATATACAGTGTATCATTGAAAATACCTTATAATAAAACGAAATATGCAGTGTATCACTGAAAATACCTTCTAATATATCGTAGTTTATCAGTGAAAATACCTTATAATATAACGTACTATGCAGCGTATCACTGAAAATACCTTCTAATATATCGTAGTTTATCAGTGAAAATGCCTTATAATATATCGTAATATGCAGTGTATCATTGAAAATATCTTATAATATAACGTAATTGCAGTGTATCATTGAAAATGCCTTATAATGTAACGTAATATGGAGTGTTTCAATGAAAATACCTTATAATATAACGGAATATGCAGTGTATCACTGAAAATACCTTCTAATATATCGTAGTTTATCAGTGAAAATACCTTATAATATATCGTAATATGCAGTGTATCATTGAAAATATCTTATAATATAACGTAATTGCAGTGTATCATTGAAAATGCCTTATAATGTAACGTAATATGGAGTGTTTCAATGAAAATTCCTTATAATATAACGGAATATGCAGTGTATCACTGAAAATACCTTCTAATATATCGTCGTTTATCAGTGAAAATACCTTATAATATAACGTAATATGCAGTGTATCATTGAAAATACCTTCTAATATATCGTAGTTTATCATTGAAAATGCCTGATAATGTAACGTAATATGGAGTGTTTCAATGAAAATACCTTATAATATAACGGAATATGCAGAGTATCATAGAAAATACCTCATAATATAACGTAATATGCAGTGTATCATTGAAAATACCTTATATTATAACGTAATATACAGTGTATCATTGAAAATACCT
Organism: Lasioglossum lativentre; assembly: GCA_916610255.1. Lineage (NCBI taxonomy): Eukaryota > Metazoa > Arthropoda > Insecta > Hymenoptera > Halictidae > Lasioglossum > Lasioglossum lativentre. The sequence continues at coordinate 876,594 of CAKAJI010000232.1, read as the reverse complement.
TATAATAAAACGAAATATGCAGTGTATCACTGAAAATACCTTCTAATATATCGTAGTTTATCAGTGAAAATACCTTATAATATAACGTACTATGCAGCGTATCACTGAAAATACCTTCTAATATATCGTAGTTTATCAGTGAAAATACCTTATAATATATCGTAATATGCAGTGTATCATTGAAAATATCTTATAATATAACGTAATTGCAGTGTATCATTGAAAATGCCTTATAATGTAACGTAATATGGAGTGTTTCAATGAAAATCTATATATATAAAAATGGATGTTTGTATATATATGATTAAGAAACTTCGAAACTGTTTAACCGATCAACATGAAACTTGGCACGTATATGTGTTTTTTCGGGGAGAAGGTTTTTACGCTGTTCAATTTTTTTTATCTCGCCGCTGTAGATGGCGCTGCAATACATCAAATTATATACCGTTGAACCTATCGCTATGAAAATTGGTATACATAGGTATTTGAGCACGAGGAATATTTTCCAGCTATCCACTTTGTTGTAACTCGCCATCATATTGACGACAAAACACAATCTATATATATAAAAATGGATGTTTGTAAAGATATATATGTATATGATTAATAGACTTCGAAACTGTTTAACCGATCAACATGAAACTTGGCACGTATATGTGTTTTTTCGGGGAGAAGGTTTTTACGCTGTTCAATTTTTTTTATCTCGCCGCTGTAGATGGCGCTGCAATACATCAAATTATATACCGTTGAACCTATCGCTATGAAAATTGGTATACATAGGTATTTGAGCACGAGGAATATTTTCCAGCTATCCACTTTGTTGTAACTCGCCATCATATTGACGACAAAACACAATCTATATATATAAAAATGGATGTTTGTAAAGATATATATGTATATGATTAATAGACTTCGAAACTGTTTGACCGATCAACATGAAACTTGGCACGTATATGTGTTTTTTCGGGGAGAAGGTTTTTACGCTGTTCAATTTTTTTTATCTCGCCGCTGTAGATGGCGCTGCAATACATCAAATTATATACCGTTGAACCTATCGCTATGAAAATTGGTATACATAGGTATTTGAGCACGAGGAATATTTTCCAGCTATCCACTTTGTTGTAACTCGCCATCATATTGACGACAAAACACAATTATATATATAAAAATGGATGTTTGTAAAGATATATATGTATATGATTAATAGACTTCGAAACTGTTTGACCGATCAACATGAAACTTGGTACGTATATGTGTTTTTTCGGGGAGAAGGTTTTTACGCTGTTCAATTTTTTTTATCTCGCCGCTGTAGATGGCGCTGCAATACATCAAATTATATACCGTTGAACCTATCTCTATGAAAATTGGTATACATAGGTATTTGAGCACGAGGAATATTTTCCAGCTATCCACACCTCGCCGTTGTAGATGGCGCTGCAATACATCAACTTCTATACCGTTGAATCTATTTCTATGAAAATTGGTATACATAGGTATTGAGCACGAGAAATATTTTCCCGCTATCCACTTTGTTGTAACTCACCATCATATTGACGAGAAAACAGAATAATTTATGATTTTTAATGTTTTAATGTTTGAAATGCCCTCCAAAAAATCAAACATTGGTAGAAGAACCAGACATACGCGGCAAGTGTCATCCAGTAGAGCTGCTGAAACATCTGAAGAGCGAGTGGCACGAGTTGAAAACCTACGAGTGCGAGCTTCTACAACAAGAGCTGTTGAAACATTTGAAGAGCGAGATACACGACGTGAAGGTCAACGCTTACGGCAGAATCGATCAACCCCCAAAAAATCAAACATTGGAAGAAGTACCAGACATACGCGGCAAGTGTCAGCCAGTAGAGCTGCTGAAACATCTAAAGAGCTGTTGAAACATTAGAAGAGCGAGTCGCACGAGTTGAAATCCTACGAGTGCGAGCTTCTACATCAAGAGCTGCTGAAACATCTGAAGAGCGAGATACACGACGTCAAGGTCAACGCTTACGGCAGAGTCGATCAAGAACGAGAATCGATCTCAAGAAAGCGGCGTTCAATTACAATAAAAACTTTGATTACAGAATGCATCACGATGTTGCCATCGGACCAATGACTAATTTGTGCTTTCATTGTCGCGCTTTGAAGTTTCAGAAAGAATCGCCTGGCATGTGTTGCTCTAATGGCAAAATCAACTTGCCACCACTGGCTGAGGTACCAGAACCACTTTTAACTTATGTGGCTGGAGTTACTCGGGAGTCCAAACACTTTCTACAGCATATTCGTAAATACAACTCATGCTTTCAAATGACATCGTTTGGAGCAACGAATATTGTGAGATATGGTAATTTCATGCCCACATTCAAAGTCCAAGGACAAGTGTATCATCAAATTGGTTCACTTCTTCCAGTAACCGATGAAGATCCACAGTTTTTGCAAATTTATTTCATGGACAATGTCGAGGAAGAGGTTGATCGACGATGCACATTTAGTGCAGTAACAGATCGAAGAATTATTGCTAAATTACGAGCATTATTCCACGAACATAACTGTTTGGTCCGAGATTTCAAATCCGCATTAGAGGATGTGAGAGCGGATGATTTAAAAGTCATTATCAGGGCAGACAAAACGCCATTGAATGAGCATGAAAGACGTTTCAATGCTCCAACGGCCACTGAAGTAGCAGCTGTAATTGTCGGAACAGAGATTACCCGCCGAGATATTGTTATCAGCAGACGAGATCAAACCAAGCAACGTGTTGCTGAAACACACCGATCGTACGATGCTCTTCAATATCCAATACTGTTTCCGCGAGGAGAAGACGGATATCATTTCGAAGTTTATCAAACTAATCCCATCACAGGTGCTGCGACAACGAAAAGAGTCAGTTGTATGGATTTTTATGCATACCGAATCATGATTCGTTCCCAACAATGTAACCATATTCTGAAGTGTCGTCAACTTTTCCAACAATTCATCGTTGATATGTACGCTAAAGTTGAAAGTGAACGACTCAATTACATTCGTTACAATCAATCGAAGCTTCGAGTCGAAGATTACATTCATTTGCGAGATGCAATTGCGAATAATGGAACAGTTGCTAACATTGGACAAATGGTTATACTTCCAGCTTCGTATACTGGAAGTCCAAGACATATGCAAGAATATACTCAGGATGCTCTAACATATGTTCGCAAATACGGACGTCCAGATCTTTTTATCACGTTCACATGCAATCCATCTTGGACTGAAATCAAAGATTTACTTTTACTTGGTCAGCAACCATTCCATCGGCATGACCTCACAGCGAGAGTTTTCAAACAAAAATTAATACGTTTTATGGATCTCATCACTAAGAATCATATATACGGAGAAACTCGCTGCTGGATGTATTCGATTGAATGGCAGAAAAGAGGTCTACCACATGCCCATATCTTAATTTGGTTGGTTGAAAGAATTGCTCGAACTCAAATTGACGATATTATTAATGCTGAACTGCCCGATCCAGAAGAAAATCCAGAATTATTTGAAATTGTCAAAAAACATATGATTCACGGACCATGTGGACTATACAACCCACATTCACCATGCATGAAAGATGGAAAATGCACTAAAAAGTATCCACGTCAAATGATACAAGAAACACAGACTGGTGGCGATGGTTATCCGCTGTACAGACGACGAAAACCAGATGATGGAGGACACACAACAACTATCAAAATCAATAACGTTTATTTCGAAATTGATAACCAGTGGATTGTGCCCTATTCTCCTATTCTTTCCAAATCATTCAATGCGCATATCAACGTGGAAGTCTGCAATTCAGTTAAATCAATTAAATACATATGTAAATATGTGAATAAAGGCAGCGATATGGCAGTTTTCGGACTTGCGAATCCCAATACTCCCGTTAATGAAGTAGAACAATTTCAAATGGGACGTTATATTAGTAGTAATGAAGCTGTATGGCGAATTCTTGGATTCGATATTCATGAACGCTTTCCTGCTGTTGTACATCTCAGTGTTCACTTGGAAAACGGTCAACGAGTCTACTTCACGGAAGTGAATGCACTCCACAGAGCTGCAGACCCACCAAACACAACGTTGACCGCTTTTTTCCAATTGTGTGCAGCTGACGAATTCGCGAAAACGCTGTTATATCATGAAGTCCCGCAATATTACACTTGGAATCAATCGACGAAGAAATTTTACAGAAGAAAACGAGGCGCCAGGCATTCTTCAATAGCTGGCATATTTTTCTCTGGAACATTGGGACGAGTATATACTGTTCATCCGAATAATAGTGAATGCTACTATTTGCAAATGCTGCTTCACGTGGTCAAAGGACCAACATCGTTTCAAGCAGTCAAAACCATCGATGGTCAAGTATGCCAGACATACAGAGAAACATGTTTCAAACTTGGTTTGCTTGAAAATGATCAACATTGGGACAACACATTGACAGAAGCATCTGAAACACGTCATGCTCACCAAATACGAAATCTGTTCGCCATAATCTTGACAACCTGTGCGCCATCTGATCCGAAAGATCTATGGGAAAAACACAAAGAAAATATGAGCGAAGACATACTTCTCCGAGAACGCAGAGACAACCCCGGCCTGGATGTACAATATTCGGAAGATATTTATAATGAAGCCTTGATATTGCTTGAGGATATGTGTTTGTCGATTAACAACAAACTTCTTAATCAGCTTGGGCTATTTACACCGGACCGTAACAGAAACGATGTTGTTGATAGAGACGTATTGCGAGAAAAACAATATGATGTCGATGCGCTACAAGTTTATGTTGAGGCTCAGAAAAGGCTCTTAACACATGATCAACGACTCGCGTACGATACAGTTATGGAGTATGTACGAGGCGGAAATGGTGGACTCCTTTTTCTTGATGCACCAGGAGGCACAGGAAAAACATTTCTACTCAATTTAATACTCGCCGAAATTCGAATGAAGAATGAGATTGCTGTGGCTGTAGCATCATCGGGGATTGCAGCAACACTACTTGATGGAGGACGCACGGCGCATTCGGCTTTCAAGCTGCCATTAAATCTAAATCTTGCTACAGATCCGCTTTGTAACATTGGAAAAACATCTGGAATGGCAACTGTATTGAAAAAATGCAAAATCATTATTTGGGATGAATGTACCATGATACATAAGAAAGGACTTGAAGCACTTGATCGTACTCTACGAGATTTTCGAAGCGATCAACATCAAATGGGCGGAGCTCTGATATTGCTCGCCGATGATTTCCGTCAAACTTTGCCCGTCATTCTAAGATCGCCACCAGCAGACGAGCTGAACGCATGCCTGAAGAATTCGGCTCTTTGGAGACATGTGAAGAAAATTACACTTTCAACCAATATGCGTGTGCATTTACTTGGAAATGATATTTCTGCACAAATATTCGTCAAGCAACTTTTAGATATGGGCAATGGCAAACTTCCGGTTATTCCTGAAACACAGGAGATATCGTTCCCACAAAACTTCTGTCAACTTCAATCATCAATTGAAGATCTTGAAATGAAGGTTTTTCCGAACATCGTTAACAACTTCAGATGAAGTTTTCAAAAAATGATGACGTTAATCGAATCAATAACAGGATTCAATTGAAAATTCCTGGTGTGGTTACCAAATATAAATCCATCGATACAGTTACAGAAGAGGATCAAGCGGTAAATTATCCAATAGAATTTCTGAATTCATTGGAGCCTGCTGGAATGCCACCACACATATTAACGTTGAAAGTTGGTTCACCAATACTGCTCCTTCGGAATCTCAACACGCCAAAGTTGTGCAACGGAACTAGACTTTCAGTGAAAAAACTGATGCCGAATGTGATTGAAGCAACAATAATTAACGGCAAATGTAAAGGAGATGTGCTTATTCCACGCATTCCAATGATTCCCACTGATTTGCCCTTCACATTCAAACGACTGCAGTTTCCTGTGCGTCTTGCTTTCGCGATGACAATCAACAAAGCTCAAGGGCAGTCACTGCGCGTTGTCGGATTAAATTTAGAAAATCCATGTTTTTCGCATGGCCAACTATATGTCGCTTGCTCCAGAGTAGGAACTCCAAAATGTCTATACATATATACACCAAATCAAAAAACCAAAAATATTGTTTATCCACTCGCCTTACGCTAAATGTTAGCATTAGTTTAAATTGTTTAATGACCAAAATCTAAATTTGGGTGGCGTTTTCAAGGTCATTTGAAGGTCAACTTTGTTTTTTCAAATGGGTAAAAAGTGCGCGGATAAAAAAAAGTATCCTACGAAAATTATTGGTCTTTTTACGTACAATAAGATCCCATAATAAAAAATATAGGTTTCCATTTGAAAAAACAAAGTTGACCTTAAAATGACCTTGAACACGCCACCCAAATAAAAAACTGATACTGCCCCCCCTTTCCCTCTTGAAATTCTTGGATACGTGTTGCACACTTTTTTAATATCTTTCATATTTTTCGAGATATTCGGCTGGAAAGTTTTCAAATGAACACCCGGTATAATAAAATCGTGTCCGTCTGTCTGTGTGTGACGACATCAACTGAGAACGGCTGAACGTAGAAAGCTGGGGTTTGAACCATTAGAGGCGGCGTTTCTTCGAGAAGGTTTTAGAGCAAACCGCATTCGAAAAAGTCTATTTGTTCATAAGTTGTGACGTCATTACTGATCAAAGATAACTTTTTCGCCCACTTTGGGCACGTTACTGTTTATAAACTGGTTGCACCTGTATTCAATTTGACAGAGCGAGGGAGTGAGAGAGAGGGAGGGAGAGGGAGAGAGAGGGGGAACTTGTGGAAAGGGGAAGAGAGGGGAAAAGTGACAGGTAAAAACATGCTTTTAAAAAATACTGAGCCACAGCAACGCGTGGCGGGGGAAAGCTAGTACCTTATAATATAACGGAATATGCAGTGTATCACTGAAAATACCTTCTAATATATCGTAGTTTATCAGTGAAAATACCTTATAATATAACGTAATATGCAGTGTATCATTGAAAATACCTTCTAATATATCGTAGTTTATCATTGAAAATGCCTGATAATGTAACGTAATATGGAGTGTTTCAATGAAAATACCTTATAATATAACGGAATATGCAGAGTATCATAGAAAATACCTCATAATATAACGTAATATGCAGTGTATCATTGAAAATGCCTTATAATGTAACGTAATATGGAGTGTTTCAATGAAAATACCTTATAATATAACGGAATATGCAGTGTATCACTGAAAATACCTTCTAATATATCGTAGTTTATCAGTGAAAATACCTTATAATATAACGTACTATGCAGCGTATCACTGAAAATACCTTCTAATATATCGTAGTTTATCATTGAAAATACCTTATAATATAACGTAATATACAGTGTATCATTGAAAATACCTTATAATATAACGTAATATGCAGTGTATCATTGAAAATACCTTATAATAGTTCCTAATTTGTAGTGTAGCATTGAAAATACCTTATAATATAGTGTAATATGCAGTGTATCATTGAAAATACCTTATAATATATCGTAATATGCAATGTATCATTGAAAATACCTTATAATAGTTCGTAATTTGTAGTGTATCATTGAAAATACCTTATAATATAGTGTAATATGCAGTGTATCATTGAAAATACCTTATAATATAACGTAATATGCAGTGTATCATTGAAAATACCTAATAATATAACGTAATATACAGTGTATCATAGAAAATACCTTATAATATAACGTAATATGCAGTGTATCATTGAAAATACCTTATAATATAACGTAATATACAGCGTATCATTGAAAATACCTCATAACATAACGTAATATACAGTGTATCATTGAAAATACCTTATAATATAACGTACTATGCAGTGTATCATTGAAAATACCTTATAATATATCGTAATATGCAGTGTATCATGGAAAATATATTATAATATAACGTAATTGCAGTGTATCATTGAAAATGCCTTATAATGTAACGTAATATGGAGTGTTTCAATGAAAATACCTTATAATATAACGGAATATGCAGTGTATCACTGAAAATACCTTCTAATATATCGTAGTTTATCAGTGAAAATACCTTATAATAATATAACGTAATATGCAGTGTATCATTGAAAATACCTTCTAATATATCGTAGTTTATCATTGAAAATGCCTGATAATGTAACGTAATATGGAGTGTTTCAATGAAAATACCTTATAATATAACGGAATATGCAGAGTATCACTGAAAATACCTTCTAATATATCGTAGTTTATCATTGAAAATACCTTATAATATAACGTAATATGCAGTGTATCATTGAAAATACCTTATAATATAACGTAATATGCAGTGTATCATTGAAAATACCTTATATTATAACGTAATATGCAGTGTATCATTGAAAATACCTTGTAATATAACGTAATATGCAGTGTATCATTGAAAACACCTTATAATATATAGTAGTTTACCATTGAAAATGCCTTATAATGTAACGTAATATGCAGTGTATCATTGAAAACAACTTATAATATATAGTAGTTTACCATTGAAAATACCTTATAATATAACGTAGTATGCAGTGTATCATTGAAAATACCTTATAATATAGCGTAATATGCAGTGTATCATTGAAAATTTCCTATAATATAACGTAATATGCAGTGAAAATACCTTCTAATATATCGTAGTTTATCATTGAAAATACCTTATAATATAACGTAATATGCAGTGTATCATTGAAAATACCTTATAATATAACGTAATATGCAGTGTATCATTGAAAATACCTTATATTATAACGTAATATGCAGTGTATCATTGAAAATACCTTGTAATATAACGTAATATGCAGTGTATCATTGAAAATACCTTATATTATAACGTAATATGCAGTGTATCATTGAAAATACCTTGTAATATAACGTAATATGCAGTGTATCATTGAAAATACCTTATAATATAACGTAATATGCAGTGTATCATTGAAAATACCTTATATTATAACGTAATATGCAGTGTATCATTGAAAATACCTTGTAATATAACGTAATATGCAGTGTATCATTGAAAATACCTTATAATATATCGTAGTTTATCATTGAAAATGCCTTATAATGTAACGTAATATGTAGTGTATCATTGAAAATACCTTGTAATATAACGTAATATGCAGTGTATCATTGAAAATACCTTTTAATATATCGTAGTTTATCATTGAAAATGCCTTATAATGTAACGTAATATGGAGTGTTTCAATGAAAATACCTTACAATATAACGGAATATGCAGAGTATCATAGAAAATACCTTATAATATAACGTAATATGCAGTGTATCATTGAAAATACCTTATAATATAACGTAATATGCAGTGTATCATTGAAAATACCTTATAATATAACGTAATATGCAGTGTATCATTGAAAATACCTTATATTATAACGTAATATGCAGTGTATCATTGAAAATACCTTGTAATATAACGTAATATGCAGTGTATCATTGAAAATACCTTATAATATATCGTAGTTTATCATTGAAAATGCCTTATAATGTAACGTAATATGTAGTGTATCATTGAAAATACCTTGTAATATAACGTAATATGCAGTGTATCATTGAAAATACCTTTTAATATATCGTAGTTTATCATTGAAAATGCCTTATAATGTAACGTAATATGGAGTGTTTCAATGAAAATACCTTACAATATAACGGAATATGCAGAGTATCATAGAAAATACCTTATAATATAACGTAATATGCAGTGTATCATTGAAAATACCTTATAATATAACGTAATATGCAGTGTATCATTGAAAATACCTTATAATATAACGTAATATGCAATGTATCATTGAAAATACCTAATAATATAACGTAATATGCAGTGTATCATTGAAAATACCATGTAATATAACGTACTATGCAGCGTATCACTGAAAATACCTTTTAATATATCGTAGTTTATCATTGAAAATGCCTTATAATGTAACGTAATATGGAGTGTTTCAATGAAAATACCTTACAATATAACGGAATATGCAGAGTATCATAGAAAATACCTTATAATATAACGTAATATGCAGTGTATCATTGAAAATACCTTATAATATAGCGTAATATGCAGTGTATCATTGAAAATACCTTATAATATAACGTAATATGCAATGTATCATTGAAAATACCTAATAATATAACGTAATATGCAGTGTATCATTGAAAATACCATGTAATATAACGTACTATGCAGCGTATCACTGAAAATACCTTTTAATATATCGTAGTTTATCATTGAAAATGCCTTATAATAGAACGTAATATACAGTGTATCTTTGAAAATACCTTATAATATAACGTAATATGCAGTGTATCACTGAAAATACCTTCTAATATATCGTAGTTTATCATTGAAAATACCTTATAATATAACGTAATATACAGTGTATCATTGAAAATACCTTATAATATAACGTAATATGCAGCGTATCACTGAAAATACCTTCTAATATATCGTAGTTTATCATTGAAAATACCTTATAATATAACGTAATATACAGTGTATCATTGAAAGTACCTTATAATATAACGTAATATGCAGTGGATCGCTGAAAATACCTTCTAATATATCGTAGTTTATCATTGAAAATACCTTATAATATAACGTAATATGCAGTGTATCATTGAAAATACCTTATAATATAACGTAATATGCAGTGTATCATTGAAAATACCTTATATTATAACGTAATATGCAGTGTATCATTGAAAATACCTTTAATATAACGTAATATGCGGTGTATCATTGAAAATACCTTATAATATATCGTAGTTTATCATTGAAAATGCCTTATAATGTAACGTAATATGCAGTGTATCATTGAAAATACCTTGTAATATAACGTAATATGCAGTGTATCATTGAAAATACCTTTTAATATATCGTAGTTTATCATTGAAAATGCCTTATAACTTAACGTAATATGGAGTGTTTCAATGAAAATACCTTATAATATAACGGAATATGCAGAGTATCATTGAAAATACCTTATAATATATCGTAATATGCAATGTATCATAGAAAATACCTTATAATATTTCGTCATTTGTAGTGTATCATTGAAAATACCTTATAATATAGCGTAATATGCAGTGTATCATTGAAAATACCTTATAATATAACGTAATATGCAGTGTATCATTGAAAATACCTAATAATATAACGTAATATGCAGTGTATCATTGAAAATACCTTATAACATAACGTACTATGCAGCGTATCATTGAAAATACCTTATAATATATCGTAGTTTATCATTGAAAATACCTTATAATATAACGTAATATACAGTGTATCATTGAAAATACCTTATAATATAACGTAATATGCAGTGTATCATTGAAAATACCTTATAATAGTTCCTAATTTGTAGTGTATCATTGAAAATACCTTATAATATAGTGTAATATGCAGTGTATCATTGAAAATACCTTATAATATATCGTAATATGCAATGTATCATTGAAAATACCTTATAATAGTTCGTAATTTGTAGTGTATCATTGAAAATACCTTATAATATAGTGTAATATGCAGTGTATCATTGAAAATACCTTATAATATAACGTAATATGCAGTGTATCATTGAAAATACCTTATAATATAACGTAATATACAGTGTATCATAGAAAATACCTTATAATATAACGTAATATGCAGTGTATCATTGAAAATACCTTATAATATAACGTAATATACAGAGTATCATTGAAAATACCTCATAACATAACGTAATATACAGTGTATCATTGAAAATACCTTATAATATAACGTACTATGCAGTGTATCATTGAAAATACCTTATAATATATCGTAATATGCAGTGTATCATTGAAAATATCTTATAATATAACGTAATTGCAGTGTATCATTGAAAATGCCTTATAATGTAACGTAATATGGAGTGTTTCAATGAAAATACCTTATAATATAACGGAATATGCAGTGTATCACTGAAAATACCTTCTAATATATCGTAGTTTATCAGTGAAAATACCTTATAATATAACGTAATATGCAGTGTATCATTGAAAATACCTTATAATATAACGTAATATGCAGTGTATCATTGAAAATACCTTATAATATAACGTAATATGCAGTGTATCATTGAAAATACCTTATAATATAGCGTAATATGCAGTGTATCATTGAAAATACTTTATAATATAACGTAATATGCAGTGTAACACTGAAAATAGCTTCTAATATATCGTAGTTTATCATTGAAAATGCCTTATAATATAACGTAATATGCAGTGTATCACTGAAAATACCTTATAATATAACGTAATATACAGTGTATCATTGAAAATACCTTATAATATAACGTAATATGCAGTGTATCACTGAAAATACCTTTTAATATATCGTAGTTTATCATTGAAAATGCCTTATAACTTAACGTAATATGGAGTGTTTCAATGAAAATACCTTATAATATAACGGAATATGCAGAGTATCATTGAAAATACCTTATAATATATCGTAATATGCAATGTATCATAGAAAATACCTTATAATATTTCGTCATTTGTAGTGTATCATTGAAAATACCTTATAATATAGCGTAATATGCAGTGTATCATTGAAAATACCTTATAATATAACGTAATATGCAGTGTATCATTGAAAATACCTAATAATATAACGTAATATGCAGTGTATCATTGAAAATACCTTATAACATAACGTACTATGCAGCGTATCACTGAAAATACCTTCTAATATATCGTAGTTTATCATTGAAAATACCTTATAATATAACGTAATATACAGTGTATCATTGAAAATACCTTATAATATAACGTAATATGCAGTGTATCATTGAAAATACCTTATAATAGTTCCTAATTTGTAGTGTATCATTGAAAATACCTTATAATATAGTGTAATATGCAGTGTATCATTGAAAATACCTTATAATATATCGTAATATGCAATGTATCATTGAAAATACCTTATAATAGTTCGTAATTTGTAGTGTATCATTGAAAATACCTTATAATATAGTGTAATATGCAGTGTATCATTGAAAATACCTTATAATATAACGTAATATGCAGTGTATCATTGAAAATACCTAATAATATAACGTAATATACAGTGTATCATAGAAAATACCTTATAATATAACGTAATATGCAGTGTATCATTGAAAATACCTTATAATATAACGTAATATACAGAGTATCATTGAAAATACCTCATAACATAACGTAATATACAGTGTATCATTGAAAATACCTTATAATATAACGTACTATGCAGTGTATCATTGAAAATACCTTATAATATATCGTAATATGCAGTGTATCATTGAAAATATCTTATAATATAACGTAATTGCAGTGTATCATTGAAAATGCCTTATAATGTAACGTAATATGGAGTGTTTCAATGAAAATACCTTATAATATAACGGAATATGCAGTGTATCACTGAAAATACCTTCTAATATATCGTAGTTTATCAGTGAAAATACCTTATAATATAACGTAATATGCAGTGTATCATTGAAAATACCTTATAATATAACGTAATATGCAGTGTATCATTGAAAATACCTTATAATATAACGTAATATGCAGTGTATCATTGAAAATACCTTATAATATAGCGTAATATGCAGTGTATCATTGAAAATACTTTATAATATAACGTAATATGCAGTGTAACACTGAAAATAGCTTCTAATATATCGTAGTTTATCATTGAAAATGCCTTATAATATAACGTAATATGCAGTGTATCATTGAAAATACCTTATAACATAACGTACTATGCAGCGTATCACTGAAAATACGTTCTAATATATCGTAGTTTATCATTGAAAATACCTTATAATATAACGTAATATACATTGTATCATTGAAAATACCTTATAATATAACGTAATATGCAGTGTATCATTGAAAATACCTTCTAATATATCGTAGTTTATCATTGAAAATACCTTATAACATAACGTAATATACAGTGTAACATTGAAAATACCTTATAATATAACGTACTATGCAGCGTATCATTGAAAATACCTTATAATATATCGTAATATGCAGTGTATCATTGAAAATACCTTATAATATATCGTAATATGCAGTGTATCATTGAAAATACCTTATAATATAACATAAAATGCATTGTATCATTGAAAATACCTTATATTATAACGTAATATGCAGTGTATCATTGAAAATACCTGGTAATATAACGTAATATGCAGTGTATCATTGAAAATACTTTATAATATAACGTAATATGCAGTGTATCATTGAAAATACCTTCTAATATATCGTAGTTTATCATTGAAAATACCTTATAATATAACGTAATATGCAGTGTATCATTGAAAATACCTTATAATATAACGTAATATGCAGTGTATCATTGAAAATATCTAGTAATATAGCGTAATATGCAGTGTATCATTGAAAATACCTTATAATATAACGTAATATGCAGTGTATCATTGAAAATACCTTATAATATAACGTAATATGCAGTGTATCATTGAAAATACCTAGTAATATAGCGTAATATGCAGTGTATCATTGAAAATACCTTATAATATAACGTAATATGCAGTGTATCATTGAAAATACCTTATATTATAACGTAATATGCAGTGTATCATTGAAAATACCTTGTAATATAACGTACTATGCAGCGTATCACTGAAAATACCTTCTAATATATCGTAGTCTATCATTGAAAATACCTTATAATATAACGTAATATACAGTGTATCATTGAAAATACCTTATAATATAACGTAATATGCAGTGTATCACTGAAAATACCTTCTAATATATCGTAGTTTATCAGTGAAAATACCTTATAATATAACGTAATATGCAGTGTATCATTGAAAATACCTTATAATATAACGTAATATGCCGTGTATCATTGAAAATACCTTATAATATATCGTAGTTTATCATTGAAAATGCCTTATAATGTAACGTAATATGCAGTGTATCATTGAAAATACCTTGTAATATAACGTAATATGCAGTGTATCATTGAAAATACCTTTTAATATATCGTAGTTTATCATTGAAAATGCCTTATAACTTAACGTAATATGGAGTGTATCATTGAAAATACCTTATAATATAACGTAATATGCAGAGTATCATTGAAAATACCTTATAATATATCGTAATATGCAATGTATCATAGAAAATACCTTATAATATTTCGTCATTTGTAGTGTATCATTGAAAATACCTTATAATATAGCGTAATATGCAGTGTATCATTGAAAATACCTTATAATATAACGTAATATGCAGTGTATCATTGAAAATACCTAATAATATAACGTAATATGCAGTGTATCATTGAAAATACCTTATAACATAACGTACTATGCAGCGTATCACTGAAAATACCTTCTAATATATCGTAGTTTATCATTGAAAATACCTTATAATATAACGTAATATACAGTGTATCATTGAAAATACCTTATAATATAACGTAATATGCAGTGTATCATTGAAAATACCTTATAATAGTTCCTAATTTGTAGTGTATCATTGAAAATACCTTATAATATAGTGTAATATGCAGTGTATCATTGAAAATACCTTATAATATATCGTAATATGCAATGTATCATTGAAAATACCTTATAATAGTTCGTAATTTGTAGTGTATCATTGAAAATACCTTATAATATAGTGTAATATGCAGTGTATCATTGAAAATACCTTATAATATAACGTAATATGCAGTGTATCATTGAAAATACCTAATAATATAACGTAATATACAGTGTATCATAGAAAATACCTTATAATATAACGTAATATGCAGTGTATCATTGAAAATACCTTATAATATAACGTAATATACAGAGTATCATTGAAAATACCTCATAACATAACGTAATATACAGTGTATCATTGAAAATACCTTATAATATAACGTACTATGCAGTGTATCATTGAAAATACCTTATAATATATCGTAATATGCAGTGTATCATTGAAAATATCTTATAATATAACGTAATTGCAGTGTATCATTGAAAATGCCTTATAATGTAACGTAATATGGAGTGTTTCAATGAAAATACCTTATAATATAACGGAATATGCAGTGTATCACTGAAAATACCTTCTAATATATCGTAGTTTATCAGTGAAAATACCTTATAATATAACGTAATATGCAGTGTATCATTGAAAATACCTTATAATATAACGTAATATGCAGTGTATCATTGAAAATACCTTATAATATAACGTAATATGCAGTGTATCATTGAAAATACCTTATAATATAGCGTAATATGCAGTGTATCATTGAAAATACTTTATAATATAACGTAATATGCAGTGTAACACTGAAAATAGCTTCTAATATATCGTAGTTTATCATTGAAAATGCCTTATAATATAACGTAATATGCAGTGTATCACTGAAAATACCTTATAATATAACGTAATATACAGTGTATCATTGAAAATACCTTATAATATAACGTAATATGCAGTGTATCACTGAAAATACCTTTTAATATATCGTAGTTTATCATTGAAAATGCCTTATAACTTAACGTAATATGGAGTGTTTCAATGAAAATACCTTATAATATAACGGAATATGCAGAGTATCATTGAAAATACCTTATAATATATCGTAATATGCAATGTATCATAGAAAATACCTTATAATATTTCGTCATTTGTAGTGTATCATTGAAAATACCTTATAATATAGCGTAATATGCAGTGTATCATTGAAAATACCTTATAATATAACGTAATATGCAGTGTATCATTGAAAATACCTAATAATATAACGTAATATGCAGTGTATCATTGAAAATACCTTATAACATAACGTACTATGCAGCGTATCACTGAAAATACCTTCTAATATATCGTAGTTTATCATTGAAAATACCTTATAATATAACGTAATATACAGTGTATCATTGAAAATACCTTATAATATAACGTAATATGCAGTGTATCATTGAAAATACCTTATAATAGTTCCTAATTTGTAGTGTATCATTGAAAATACCTTATAATATAGTGTAATATGCAGTGTATCATTGAAAATACCTTATAATATATCGTAATATGCAGTGTATCATTGAAAATACCTTATAATAGTTCGTAATTTGTAGTGTATCATTGAAAATACCTTATAATATAGTGTAATATGCAGTGTATCATTGAAAATACCTTATAATATAACGTAATATGCAGTGTATCATTGAAAATACCTAATAATATAACGTAATATACAGTGTATCATAGAAAATACCTTATAATATAACGTAATATGCAGTGTATCATTGAAAATACCTTATAATATAACGTAATATACAGAGTATCATTGAAAATACCTCATAACATAACGTAATATACAGTGTATCATTGAAAATACCTTATAATATAACGTACTATGCAGTGTATCATTGAAAATACCTTATAATATATCGTAATATGCAGTGTATCATTGAAAATATCTTATAATATAACGTAATTGCAGTGTATCATTGAAAATGCCTTATAATGTAACGTAATATGGAGTGTTTCAATGAAAATACCTTATAATATAACGGAATATGCAGTGTATCACTGAAAATACCTTCTAATATATCGTAGTTTATCAGTGAAAATACCTTATAATATAACGTAATATGCAGTGTATCATTGAAAATACCTTATAATATAACGTAATATGCAGTGTATCATTGAAAATACCTTATAATATAACGTAATATGCAGTGTATCATTGAAAATACCTTATAATATAGCGTAATATGCAGTGTATCATTGAAAATACTTTATAATATAACGTAATATGCAGTGTAACACTGAAAATAGCTTCTAATATATCGTAGTTTATCATTGAAAATGCCTTATAATATAACGTAATATGCAGTGTATCATTGAAAATACCTTATAACATAACGTACTATGCAGCGTATCACTGAAAATACCTTCTAATATATCGTAGTTTATCATTGAAAATACCTTATAATATAACGTAATATACAGTGTATCATTGAAAATACCTTATAATATAACGTAATATGCAGTGTATCATTGAAAATACCTTATAATAGTTCCTAATTTGTAGTGTATCATTGAAAATACCTTATAATATAGTGTAATATGCAGTGTATCATTGAAAATACCTTATAATATATCGTAATATGCAATGTATCATTGAAAATACCTTATAATAGTTCGTAATTTGTAGTGTATCATTGAAAATACCTTATAATATAGTGTAATATGCAGTGTATCATTGAAAATACCTTATAATATAACGTAATATGCAGTGTATCATTGAAAATACCTAATAATATAACGTAATATACAGTGTATCATAGAAAATACCTTATAATATAACGTAATATGCAGTGTATCATTGAAAATACCTTATAATATAACGTAATATACAGAGTATCATTGAAAATACCTCATAACATAACGTAATATACAGTGTATCATTGAAAATACCTTATAATATAACGTACTATGCAGTGTATCATTGAAAATACCTTATAATATAACGTAATATGCAGTGTATCATTGAAAATATCTTATAATATAACGTAATTGCAGTGTATCATTGAAAATGCCTTATAATGTAACGTAATATGGAGTGTTTCAATGAAAATACCTTATAATATAACGGAATATGCAGTGTATCACTGAAAATACCTTCTAATATATCGTAGTTTATCAGTGAAAATACCTTATAATATAACGTAATATGCAGTGTATCATTGAAAATACCTTATAATATAACGTAATATGCAGTGTATCATTGAAAATACATTATAATATAACGTAATATGCAGTGTATCATTGAAAATACCTTATAATATAGCGTAATATGCAGTGTATCATTGAAAATACTTTATAATATAACGTAATATGCAGTGTAACACTGAAAATAGCTTCTAATATATCGTAGTTTATCATTGAAAATGCCTTATAATATAACGTAATATGCAGTGTATCATTGAAAATACCTTATAACATAACGTACTATGCAGCGTATCACTGAAAATACGTTCTAATATATCGTAGTTTATCATTGAAAATACCTTATAATATAACGTAATATACATTGTATCATTGAAAATACCTTATAATATAACGTAATATGCAGTGTATCACTGAAAATACCTTCTAATATATCGTAGTTTATCATTGAAAATACCTTATAACATAACGTAATATACAGTGTAACATTGAAAATACCTTATAATATAACGTACTATGCAGCGTATCATTGAAAATACCTTATAATATATCGTAATATGCAGCGTATCACTGAAAATACCTTCTAATATATCGTAATATGCAGTGTATCATTGAAAATACCTTATAATATAACATAAAATGCATTGTATCATTGAAAATACCTTATATTATAACGTAATATGCAGTGTATCATTGAAAATACCTTATAATATAACGTAATATGCAGTGTATCATTGAAAATACTTTATAATATAACGTAATATGCAGTGTATCATTGAAAATACCTTCTAATATATCGTAGTTTATCATTGAAAATACCTTATAATATAACGTAATATGCAGTGTATCATTGAAAATACCTTATAATATAACGTAATATGCAGTGTATCATTGAAAATATCTAGTAATATACAGTAATATGCAGTGTATCATTGAAAATACGTTATAATATAACGTAATATACAGTGTATCATTGAAAATACCTTATAATATAACGTAATATGCAGTGTATCATTGAAAATACCTAGTAATATAGCGTAATATGCAGTGTATCATTGAAAATACCTTATAATATAACGTAATATGCAGTGTATCATTGAAAATACCTTATATTATAACGTAATATGCAGTGTATCATTGAAAATACCTTGTAATATAACGTACTATGCAGCGTATCACTGAAAATACCTTCTAATATATCGTAGTCTATCATTGAAAATACCTTATAATATAACGTAATATACAGTGTATCATTGAAAATACCTTATAATATAACGTAATATGCAGTGTATCACTGAAAATACCTTCTAATATATCGTAGTTTATCAGTGAAAATACCTTATAATATAACGTAATATGCAGTGTATCATTGAAAATACCTTATAATATAACGTAATATGCCGTGTATCATTGAAAATACCTTATAATATATCGTAGTTTATCATTGAAAATGCCTTATAATGTAACGTAATGTGCAGTGTTTCAATGAAAATACCTTATAATATAACGGAATATGCAGTGTATCACTGAAAATACCTTCTAATATATCGTAGTTTATCAGTGAAAATACCTTATAATATAACGTAATATGCAGTGTATCATTGAAAATACCTTATAATATAGCGTAATATGCAGTGTATCATTGAAAATACTTTATAATATAACGTAATATGCAGTGTAACACTGAAAATACCTTCTAATATATCGTAGTTTATCATTGAAAATGCCTTATAATATAACGTAATATGCAGTGTATCACTGAAAATACCTTATAATATAACGTAATATACAGTGTATCATTGAAAATACCTTATAATATAACGTAATATGCAGTGTATCACTGAAAATACCTTCTAATATATCGTAGTTTATCATTGAAAATACCTTATAATATAACGTAATATGCAGTGTATCATAGAAAATACCTTATATTATAACGTAATATGCAGTGTATCATTGAAAATACCTTATAATATAACGTAATATGCAGTGTATCGTTGAAAATACCTTATAATATAACGTAATATGCAGTGTATCATTGAAAATACCTTATAACATAACGTACTATGCAGCGTATCACTGAAAATACGTTCTAATATATCGTAGTTTATCATTGAAAATACCTTATAATATAACGTAATATACATTGTATCATTGAAAATACCTTATAATATAACGTAATATGCAGTGTATCACTGAAAATACCTTCTAATATATCGTAGTTTATCATTGAAAATACCTTATAACATAACGTAATATACAGTGTAACATTGAAAATACCTTATAATATAACGTACTATGCAGCGTATCATTGAAAATACCTTATAATATATCGTAATATGCAGCGTATCATTGAAAATACCTTATAATATATCGTAATATGCAGTGTATCATTGAAAATACCATATAATATAACATAAAATGCATTGTATCATTGAAAATACCTTATATTATAACGTAATATGCAGTGTATCATTGAAAATACCTTGTAATATAACGTAATATGCAGTGTATCATTGAAAATACCTTATAATATAACGTAATATGCAGTGTATCATTGAAAATACCTTCTAATATATCGTAGTTTATCATTGAAAATACCTTATAATATAACGTAATATGCAGTGTATCATTGAAAATACCTTATAATATAACGTAATATGCAGTGTATCATTGAAAATATCTAGTAATATAGCGTAATATGCAGTGTATCATTGAAAATACCTTATAATATAACGTAATATACAGTGTATCATTGAAAATACCTTATAATATAACGTAATATGCAGTGTATCACTGAAAATACCTTCTAATATATCGTAGTTTATCATTGAAAATACCTTATAATATAACGTAATATACAGTGTATCATAGAAAATACCTTATAATATAACGTAATATGCAGTGTATCATTGAAAATACCTTATAATATAACGTAATATACAGAGTATCATTGAAAATACCTCATAACATAACGTAATATACAGTGTATCATTGAAAATACCTTATAATATAACGTACTATGCAGTGTATCATTGAAAATACCTTATAATATATCGTAATATGCAGTGTATCATTGAAAATATCTTATAATATAACGTAATTGCAGTGTATCATTGAAAATGCCTTATAATGTAACGTAATATTGAGTGTTTCAATGAAAATACCTTATAATATAACGGAATATGCAGTGTATCACTGAAAATACCTTCTAATATATCGTAGTTTATCAGTGAAAATACCTTATAATATAACGTAATATGCAGTGTATCATTGAAAATACCTTATAATATAACGTAATATGCAGTGTATCATTGAAAATACCTTATAATATAACGTAATATGCAGTGTATCATTGAAAATACCTTATAATATAGCGTAATATGCAGTGTATCATTGAAAATACTTTATAATATAACGTAATATGCAGTGTAACACTGAAAATAGCTTCTAATATATCGTAGTTTATCATTGAAAATGCCTTATAATATAACGTAATATGCAGTGTATCACTGAAAATACCTTATAATATAACGTAATATACAGTGTATCATTGAAAATACCTTATAATATAACGTAATATGCAGTGTATCACTGAAAATACCTTCTAATATATCGTAGTTTATCATTGAAAATACCTTATAATATAACGTAATATGCAGTGTATCATTGAAAATACCTTATATTATAACGTAATATGCAGTGTATCATTGAAAATACCTTATAATATAACGTAATATGCAGTGTATCGTTGAAAATACCTTATAATATAACGTAATATGCAGTGTATCATTCAAAATACCTTATAACATAACGTACTATGCAGCGTATCACTGAAAATACGTTCTAATATATCGTAGTTTATCATTGAAAATACCTTATAATATAACGTAATATACATTGTATCATTGAAAATACCTTATAATATAACGTAATATGCAGTGTATCACTGAAAATACCTTCTAATATATCGTAGTTTATCATTGAAAATACCTTATAACATAACGTAATATACAGTGTAACATTGAAAATACCTTATAATATAACGTACTATGCAGCGTATCATTGAAAATACCTTATAATATATCGTAATATGCAGCGTATCATTGAAAATACCTTATAATATATCGTAATATGCAGTGTATCATTGAAAATACCTTATAATATAACATAAAATGCAGTGTATCATTGAAAATACCTTATATTATAACGTAATATGCAGTGTATCATTGAAAATACCTTGTAATATAACGTAATATGCAGTGTATCATTGAAAATACTTTATAATATAACGTAATATGCAGTGTATCATTGAAAATACCTTCTAATATATCGTAGTTTATCATTGAAAATACCTTATAATATAACGTAATATGCAGTGTATCATTGAAAATACCTTATAATATAACGTAATATGCAGTGTATCATTGAAAATATCTAGTAATATACAGTAATATGCAGTGTATCATTGAAAATACCTTATAATATAACGTAATATACAGTGTATCATTGAAAATACCTTATAATATAACGTAATATGCAGTGTATCATTGAAAATACCTAGTAATATAGCGTAATATGCAGTGTATCATTGAAAATACCTTATAATATAACGTAATATGCAGTGTATCATTGAAAATACCTTATATTATAACGTAATATGCAATGTATCATTGAAAATACCTTGTAATATAACGTACTATGCAGCGTATCACTGAAAATACCTTCTAATATATCGTAGTCTATCATTGAAAATACCTTATAATATAACGTAATATACAGTGTATCATTGAAAATACCTTATAATATAACGTAATATGCAGTGTATCACTGAAAATACCTTCTAATATATCGTAGTTTATCAGTGAAAATACCTTATAATATAACGTAATATGCAGTGTATCATTGAAAATACCTTATAATATAACGTAATATGCCGTGTATCATTGAAAATACCTTATAATATATCGTAGTTTATCATTGAAAATGCCTTATAATGTAACGTAATGTGCAGTGTTTCAATGAAAATACCTTATAATATAACGGAATATGCAGTGTATCACTGAAAATACCTTCTAATATATCGTAGTTTATCAGTGAAAATACCTTATAATATAACGTAATATACAGAGTATCATTGAAAATACCTTATAATATAACGTAATATGCAGTGTATCACTGAAAATACCTTCTAATATATCGTAGTTTATCATTGAAAATACCATATAATATAACGTAATATGCAGTGTATGATTGAAAATACCTTATAATATATCGTAATATGCAATGTATCATTGAAAATACCTTATAATATTTCGTAATTTGTAGTGTATCATTGAAAATACCTTATAACATAGCGTAATATGCAGTGTATCATTGTAAATACCTTATAATATAACGTAATATGCAATGTATCATTGAAAATACCTAATAATATAACGTAATATGCAGTGTATCATTGAAAATACCTTATATTATAATGTAATATGCAGTGTATCATTGAAAATACCTTGTAATATAACGTAATATGCAGTGTATCATTGAAAATACCTTATAATATAACGTAATATGCAGTGTATCACTGAAAATAGCTTCTAATATATCGTAGTGTATCATTGAAAATACCTTATAATATATCGTAATATGCAATGTATCATTGAAAATACCTTATAATATTTCGTAATTTGTAGTGTATCATTGAAAATACCTTATAATATAGCGTAATATGCAGTGTATCATTGAAAATACCTTATAATATAACGTAATATGCAGTGTATCATTGAAAATACCTAATAATATAACGTAATATGCAGTGTATCATTGAAAATACCTTGTAATATAACGTAATATGCAGTGTATCATTGAAAATACCTTGTAATATAACGTAATATGCAGTGTATCATTGAAAATACCTTATAATATAACGTAATATGCAGTGTATCACTGAAAATACCTTCTAATATATCGTAGTTTATCATTGAAAATACCTTATAATATAACGTAATATGCAGTGTATCATTGAAAATACCTTATAATATAACGTAATATGCAGTGTATCATTGAAAATACCTTATAATATATCGTAATATGCAATGTATCATTGAAAATACCTTATAATATTTCGTAATTTGTAGTGTATCATTGAAAATACCTTATAATATAGCGTAATATGCAGTGTATCATTGAAAATACCTTATAATATATCGTAATATGCAGTGTATCATTGAAAATACCTTATAATATAACGTAATATGCAGTGTATCATTGAAAATACCTTATAATATAGCGTAATATGCAGTGTATCATTGAAAATACTTTATAATATAACGTAATATGCAGTGTAACACTGAAAATACCTTCTAATATATCGTAGTTTATCATTGAAAATGCCTTATAATATAACGTAATATGCAGTGTATCATTGAAAATACTTTATAATATAACGTACTATGCAGCGTATCATTGAAAATACCTTATAATATATCGTAATATGCAGCGTATCATTGAAAATACCTTATAATATATCGTAATATGCAGTGTATCATTGAAAATACCATATAATATAACATAAAATGCATTGTATCATTGAAAATACCTTATATTATAACGTAATATGCAGTGTATCATTGAAAATACCTTGTAATATAACGTAATATGCAGTGTATCATTGAAAATACCTTATAATATAGCGTAATATGCAGTGTATCATTGTAAATACCTTATAATATAACGTAATATGCAATGTATCATTGAAAATACCTAATAATATAACGTAATATGCAGTGTATCATTGAAAATACCTTATATTATAATGTAATATGCAGTGTATCATTGAAAATACCTTGTAATATAACGTAATATGCAGTGTATCATTGAAAATACCTTATAATATAACGTAATATGCAGTGTATCACTGAAAATACCTTCTAATATATCGTAGTTTATCATTGAAAATACCTTATAATATAACGTAATATGCAGTGTATCATTGAAAATACCTTCTAATATAACGTAATATGCAGTGTATCATTGAAAATACCTTATAATATATCGTAATATGCAATGTATCATTGAAAATACCTTATAATATTTCGTAATTTGTAGTGTATCATTGAAAATACCTTATAATATAGCGTAATATGCAGCGTATCATTGAAAATACCTTATAATATATCGTAATATGCAGTGTATCATTGAAAATACCTTATAATATAACATAAAATGCATTGTATCATTGAAAATACCTTATATTATAACGTAATATGCAGTGTATCATTGAAAATACCTTGTAATATAACGTAATATGCAGTGTATCATTGAAAATACCTTGTAATATAACGTACTATGCAGCGTATCACTGAAAATACCTTCTAATATATCGTAGTCTATCATTGAAAATACCTTATAATATAACGTAATATACAGTGTATCATTGAAAATACCTTATAATATAACGTAATATGCAGTGTATCACTGAAAATACCTTCTAATATATCGTAGTTTATCAGTGAAAATACCTTATAATATAACGTAATATGCAGTGTATCATTGAAAATACCTTATAATATAACGTAATATGCCGTGTATCATTGAAAATACCTTATAATATATCGTAGTTTATCATTGAAAATGCCTTATAATGTAACGTAATGTGCAGTGTTTCAATGAAAATACCTTATACTATAACGGAATATGCAGTGTATCACTGAAAATACCTTCTAATATATCGTAGTTTATCAGTGAAAATACCTTATAATATAACGTAATATACAGAGTATCATTGAAAATACCTTATAATATAACGTAATATGCAGTGTATCACTGAAAATACCTTCTAATATATCGTAGTTTATCATTGAAAATACCATATAATATAACGTAATATGCAGTGTATGATTGAAAATACCTTATAATATATCGTAATATGCAATGTATCATTGAAAATACCTTATAATATTTCGTAATTTGTAGTGTATCATTGAAAATACCTTATAACATAGCGTAATATGCAGTGTATCATTGTAAATACCTTATAATATAACGTAATATGCAATGTATCATTGAAAATACCTAATAATATAACGTAATATGCAGTGTATCATTGAAAATACCTTATATTATAATGTAATATGCAGTGTATCATTGAAAATACCTTGTAATATAACGTAATATGCAGTGTATCATTGAAAATACCTTATAATATAACGTAATATGCAGTGTATCACTGAAAATAGCTTCTAATATATCGTAGTGTATCATTGAAAATACCTTATAATATATCGTAATATGCAATGTATCATTGAAAATACCTTATAATATTTCGTAATTTGTAGTGTATCATTGAAAATACCTTATAATATAGCGTAATATGCAGTGTATCATTGAAAATACCTTATAATATAACGTAATATGCAGTGTATCATTGAAAATACCTAATAATATAACGTAATATGCAGTGTATCATTGAAAATACCTTGTAATATAACGTAATATGCAGTGTATCATTGAAAATACCTTATAATATAACGTAATATGCAGTGTATCATTGAAAATACTTTATAATATAACGTACTATGCAGCGTATCATTGAAAATACCTTATAATATATCGTAATATGCAGTGTATCATTGAAAATACCTTATAATATATCGTAATATGCAGTGTATCATTGAAAATACCATATAATATAACATAAAATGCATTGTATCATTGAAAATACCTTATATTATAACGTAATATGCAGTGTATCATTGAAAATACCTTGTAATATAACGTAATATGCAGTGTATCATTGAAAATACCTTATAATATAGCGTAATATGCAGTGTATCATTGTAAATACCTTATAATATAACGTAATATGCAATGTATCATTGAAAATACCTAATAATATAACGTAATATGCAGTGTATCATTGAAAATACCTTATATTATAATGTAATATGCAGTGTATCATTGAAAATACCTTGTAATATAACGTAATATGCAGTGTATCATTGAAAATACCTTATAATATAACGTAATATGCAGTGTATCACTGAAAATACCTTCTAATATATCGTAGTTTATCATTGAAAATACCTTATAATATAACGTAATATGCAGTGTATCATTGAAAATACCTTCTAATATAACGTAATATGCAGTGTATCATTGAAAATACCTTATAATATATCGTAATATGCAGTGTATCATTGAAAATACCTTATAATATTTCGTAATTTGTAGTGTATCATTGAAAATACCTTATAATATAGCGTAATATGCAGTGTATCATTGAAAATACCTTATAATATATCGTAATATGCAGTGTATCATTGAAAATACCTTATAATATAACGTAATATGCAGTGTATCATTGAAAATACCTTATAATATAGCGTAATATGCAGTGTATCATTGAAAATACTTTATAATATAACGTAATATGCAGTGTAACACTGAAAATACCTTCTAATATATCGTAGTTTATCATTGAAAATGCCTTATAATATAACGTAATATGCAGTGTATCACTGAAAATACCTTATAATATAACGTAATATACAGTGTATCATTGAAAATACCTTATAATATAACGTAATATGCAGTGTATCACTGAAAATACCTTCTAATATATCGTAGTTTATCATTGAAAATACCTTATAATATAACGTAATATGCAGTGTATCATTGAAAATACCTTATATTATAACGTAATATGCAGTGTATCATTGAAAATACCTTATAATATAACGTAATATGCAGTGTATCGTTGAAAATACCTTATAATATAACGTAATATGCAGTGTATCATTGAAAATACCTTATAACATAACGTACTATGCAGCGTATCACTGAAAATACGTTCTAATATATCGTAGTTTATCATTGAAAATACCTTATAATATAACGTAATATACATTGTATCATTGAAAATACCTTATAATATAACGTAATATGCAGTGTATCACTGAAAATACCTTCTAATATATCGTAGTTTATCATTGAAAATACCTTATAATATAACGTAATATACAGTGTAACATTGAAAATACCTTATAATATAACGTACTATGCAGCGTATCATTGAAAATACCTTATAATATATCGTAATATGCAGCGTATCATTGAAAATACCTTATAATATATCGTAATATGCAGTGTATCATTGAAAATACCTTATAATATAACATAAAATGCATTGTATCATTGAAAATACCTTATATTATAACGTAATATGCAGTGTATCATTGAAAATACCTTGTAATATAACGTAATATGCAGTGTATCATTGAAAATACCTTATAATATAACGTAATATGCAGTGTATCATTGAAAATACCTTCTAATATATCGTAGTTTATCATTGAAAATACCTTATAATATAACGTAATATGCAGTGTATCATTGAAAATACCTTATAATATAACGTAATATGCAGTGTATCATTGAAAATATCTAGTAATATAGCGTAATATGCAGTGTATCATTGAAAATACCTTATAATATAACGTAATATACAGTGTATCATTGAAAATACCTTATAATATAACGTAATATGCAGTGTATCACTGAAAATACCTTCTAATATATCGTAGTTTATCATTGAAAATACCTTATAATATAACGTAATATGCAGTGTATCATTGAAAATACCTTATAATATAACGTAATATGCAGTGTATCATTGAAAATATCTAGTAATATAACGTAATATGCAGTGTATCATAGAAAATACCTTATAATATAACGTAATATGCAGTGTATCATTGAAAATACCTTCTAATATATCGTTGTTTATCATTGAAAATACCTTATATTATAACGTAATATGCAGTGTATCATTGAAAATACCTTGTAATATAACGTACTATGCAGCGTATCACTGAAAATACCTTCTAATATATCGTAGTCTATCATTGAAAATACCTTATAATATAACGTAATATACAGTGTATCATTGAAAATACCTTATAATATAACGTAATATGCAGTGTATCACTGAAAATACCTTCTAATATATCGTAGTTTATCAGTGAAAATACCTTATAATATAACGTAATATGCAGTGTATCATTGAAAATACCTTATAATATAACGTAATATGCCGTGTATCATTGAAAATACCTTATAATATATCGTAGTTTATCATTGAAAATGCCTTATAATGTAACGTAATGTGCAGTGTTTCAATGAAAATACCTTATAATATAACGGAATATGCAGTGTATCACTGAAAATACCTTCTAATATATCGTAGTTTATCAGTGAAAATACCTTATAATATAACGTAATATACAGAGTATCATTGAAAATACCTTATAATATAACGTAATATGCAGTGTATCACTGAAAATACCTTCTAATATATCGTAGTTTATCATTGAAAATACCATATAATATAACGTAATATGCAGTGTATGATTGAAAATACCTTATAATATATCGTAATATGCAATGTATCATTGAAAATACCTTATAATATTTCGTAATTTGTAGTGTATCATTGAAAATACCTTATAACATAGCGTAATATGCAGTGTATCATTGTAAATACCTTATAATATAACGTAATATGCAATGTATCATTGAAAATACCTAATAATATAACGTAATATGCAGTGTATCATTGAAAATACCTTATATTATAATGTAATATGCAGTGTATCATTGAAAATACCTTGTAATATAACGTAATATGCAGTGTATCATTGAAAATACCTTATAATATAACGTAATATGCAGTGTATCACTGAAAATAGCTTCTAATATATCGTAGTGTATCATTGAAAATACCTTATAATATATCGTAATATGCAATGTATCATTGAAAATACCTTATAATATTTCGTAATTTGTAGTGTATCATTGAAAATACCTTATAATATAGCGTAATATGCAGTGTATCATTGAAAATACCTTATAATATAACGTAATATGCAGTGTATCATTGAAAATACCTAATAATATAACGTAATATGCAGTGTATCATTGAAAATACCTTGTAATATAACGTAATATGCAGTGTATCATTGAAAATACCTTATAATATAACGTAATATGCAGTGTATTATTGAAAATACCTTATAATATAACGTACTATGCAGCGTATCATTGAAAATACCTTATAATATATCGTAATATGCAGCGTATCATTGAAAATACCTTATAATATATCGTAATATGCAGTGTATCATTGAAAATACCATATAATATAACATAAAATGCATTGTATCATTGAAAATACCTTATATTATAACGTAATATGCAGTGTATCATTGAAAATACCTTGTAATATAACGTAATATGCAGTGTATCATTGAAAATACCTTATAATATAGCGTAATATGCAGTGTATCATTGTAAATACCTTATAATATAACGTAATATGCAATGTATCATTGAAAATACCTAATAATATAACGTAATATGCAGTGTATCATTGAAAATACCTTATATTATAATGTAATATGCAGTGTATCATTGAAAATACCTTGTAATATAACGTAATATGCAGTGTATCATTGAAAATACCTTATAATATAACGTAATATGCAGTGTATCACTGAAAATACCTTCTAATATATCGTAGTTTATCATTGAAAATACCTTATAATATATCGTAATATGCAATGTATCATTGAAAATACCTTATAATATTTCGTAATTTGTAGTGTATCATTGAAAATACCTTATAATATAGCGTAATATGCAGTGTATCATTGAAAATACCTTATAATATATCGTAATATGCAGTGTATCATTGAAAATACCTTATAATATAACATAAAATGCATTGTATCATTGAAAATACCTTATATTATAACGTAATATGCAGTGTATCATTGAAAATACCTTGTAATATAACGTAATATGCAGTGTATCACTGAAAATACCTTCTAATATATCGTAGTTTATCATTGAAAATACCTTATAATATAACGTAATATGCAGTGTATCATTGAAAATACCTTATATTATAACGTAATATGCAGTGTATCATTGAAAATACCTTGTAATATAACGTACTATGCAGCGTATCACTGAAAATACCTTCTAATATATCGTAGTTTATCATTGAAAATACCTTATAATATAACGTAATATGCAGTGTATCATTGAAAATACCTTATAATATAACGTAATATGCAGTGTATCATTGAAAATACCTTATAATATAACGTAATATGCAGTGTATCATTGAAAATACCTTATAATATAGCGTAATATGCAGTGTATCATTGAAAATACTTTATAATATAACGTAATATGCAGTGTAACACTGAAAATACCTTCTAATATATCGTAGTTTATCATTGAAAATGCCTTATAATATAACGTAATATGCAGTGTATCACTGAAAATACCTTATAATATAACGTAATATACAGTGTATCATTGAAAATACCTTATAATATAACGTAATATGCAGTGTATCACTGAAAATACCTTCTAATATATCGTAGTTTATCATTGAAAATACCTTATAATATAACGTAATATGCAGTGTATCATTGAAAATACCTTATATTATAACGTAATATGCAGTGTATCACTGAAAATACCTTCTAATATATCGTAGTTTATCATTGAAAATACCTTATAACATAACGTAATATACAGTGTAACATTGAAAATACCTTATAATATAACGTACTATGCAGCGTATCATTGAAAATACCTTATAATATATCGTAATATGCAGCGTATCATTGAAAATACCTTATAATATATCGTAATATGCAGTGTATCATTGAAAATACCTTATAATATAACATAAAATGCATTGTATCATTGAAAATACCTTATATTATAACGTAATATGCAGTGTATCATTGAAAATACCTTGTAATATAACGTAATATGCAGTGTATCATTGAAAATACCTTATAATATAACGTAATATGCAGTGTATCATTGAAAATACCTTCTAATATATCGTAGTTTATCATTGAAAATACCTTATAATATAACGTAATATGCAGTGTATGATTGAAAATACCTTATAATATAACGTAATATGCAGTGTATCATTGAAAATATCTAGTAATATAGCGTAATATGCAGTGTATCATTGAAAATACCTTATAATATAACGTAATATACAGAGTATCATTGAAAATACCTTATAATATAACGTAATATGCAGTGTATCACTGAAAATACCTTCTAATATATCGTAGTTTATCATTGAAAATACCTTATAATATAACGTAATATGCAGTGTATCATTGAAAATACCTAGTAATATAGCGTAATATGCAGTGTATCATTGAAAATACCTTATAATATAACGTAATATGCAGTGTATCATTGAAAATACCTTATATTATAACGTAATATGCAGTGTATCATTGAAAATACCTTGTAATATAACGTACTATGCAGCGTATCACTGAAAATACCTTCTAATATATCGTAGTCTATCATTGAAAATACCTTATAATATAACGTAATATACAGTGTATCATTGAAAATACCTTATAATATAACGTAATATGCAGTGTATCACTGAAAATACCTTCTAATATATCGTAGTTTATCAGTGAAAATACCTTATAATATAACGTAATATGCAGTGTATCATTGAAAATACCTTATAATATAACGTAATATGCCGTGTATCAATGAAAATACCTTATAATATATCGTAGTTTATCAATGAAAATACCTTTTAATATAACGGAATATGCATTGTATCACTGAAAATACCTTCTAATATATCGTAGTTTATCAGTGAAAATACCTTGTAATATAACGTAATATGCAGTGTATCATTGAAAATACCTTATAATATAACGTAATATGCAGTGTATCGTTGAAAATACCTTATAATATAACGTAATATGCAGTGCATCATTGAAAATACCTTATAATATAACGTAATATGCAGTGTATCGTTGAAAATACCTTATAATATAACGTAATATGCGGTGTATCATTGAAAATACCTTATAACATAACGTACTATGCAGCGTATCACTGAAAATACCTTCTAATATATCGTAGTGTATCATTGAAAATACCTTATAATATAACGTAATATACATTGTATCAAAGAAAATACCTTATAATATAACGTAATATGCAGTGTATCACTGAAAATACCTTCTAATATATCGTAGTTTATCATTGAAAATACCTTATAACATAACGTAATATACAGTGTAACATTGAAAATACCTTATAATATAACGTACTATGCATTGTATCATTGAAAATACCTTATATTATAACGTAATATGCAGTGTATCATTGAAAATACCTTGTAATATAACGTAATATGCAGTGTATCATTGAAAATACCTTATAATATAACGTAATATGCAGTGTATCATTGAAAATACCTTCTAATATATCGTAGTTTATCATTGAAAATACCTAGTAATATAGCGTAATATGCAGTGTATCATTGAAAATACCTTATAATATAACGTAATATGCAGTGTATCATTGAAAATACCTTATATTATAACGTAATATGCAGTGTATCATTGAAAATACCTTGTAATATAACGTACTATGCAGCGTATCACTGAAAATACCTTCTAATATATCGTAGTCTATCATTGAAAATACCTTATAATATAACGTAATATACAGTGTATCATTGAAAATACCTTATAATATAGCGTAATATGCAGTGTATCATTGAAAATACTTTATAATATAACGTAATATGCAGTGTAACACTGAAAATACCTTCTAATATATCGTAGTTTATCATTGAAAATGCCTTATAATATAACGTAATATGCAGTGTATCACTGAAAATACCTTATAATATAACGTAATATACAGTGTATCATTGAAAATACCTTATAATATAACGTAATATGCAGTGTATCATTGAAAATACCTTCTAATATATCGTAGTTTATCATTGAAAATACCTTATAATATAACGTAATATGCAGTGTATCATTGAAAATACCTTATATTATAACGTAATATGCAGTGTATCATTGAAAATACCTTGTAATATAACGTACTATGCAGCGTATCACTGAAAATACCTTCTAATATATCGTAGTTTATCATTGAAAATACCTTATAATATAACGTAATATGCAGTGTATCATTGAAAATACCTTATAATATAACGTAATATGCAGTGTATCATTGAAAATACCTTATAATATAACGTAATATGCAGTGTATCATTGAAAATACCTTATAATATAACGTAATATGCAGTGTATCATTGAAAATACCTTATAATATAACGAAATATGCAGTGTAACACTGAAAATACCTTCTAATATATCGTAGTTTATCATTGAAAATACCTTATAATATAACGTAATATGCAGTGTATCATTGAAAATACCTTATAATATAACGTAATATGCAGTGTATCATTGAAAATACCTTATAATATAACGTAATATGCAGTGTATCATTGAAAATACCTTATAATATAGCGTAATATGCAGTGTATCATTGAAAATACTTTATAATATAACGTAATATGCAGTGTAACACTGAAAATACCTTCTAATATATCGTAGTTTATCATTGAAAATGCCTTATAATATAACGTAATATGCAGTGTATCACTGAAAATACCTTATAATATAACGTAATATTCAGTGTATCATTGAAAATACCTTATAATATAACGTAATATGCAGTGTATCACTGAAAATACCTTCTAATATATCGTAGTTTATCATTGAAAATACCTTATAATATAACGTAATATGCAGTGTATCATTGAAAATACCTTATAATATAACGTAATATGCAGTGTATCACTGAAAATACCTTCTAATATATCGTAGTTTATCATTGAAAATACCTTATAACATAACGTAATATACAGTGTAACATTGAAAATACCTTATAATATAACGTACTATGCAGCGTATCATTGAAAATACCTTATAATATATCGTAATATGCAGCGTATCATTGAAAATACCTTATAATATATCGTAATATGCAGTGTATCATTGAAAATACCTTATAATATAACATAAAATGCATTGTATCATTGAAAATACCTTATATTATAACGTAATATGCAGTGTATCATTGAAAATACCTTGTAATATAACGTAATATGCAGTGTATCATTGAAAATACCTTATAATATAACGTAATATGCAGTGTATCATTGAAAATACCTTCTAATATATCGTAGTTTATCATTGAAAATACCTTATAATATAACGTAATATGCAGTGTATGATTGAAAATACCTTATAATATAACGTAATATGCAGTGTATCATTGAAAATATCTAGTAATATAGCGTAATATGCAGTGTATCATTGAAAATACCTTATAATATAACGTAATATACAGAGTATCATTGAAAATACCTTATAATATAACGTAATATGCAGTGTATCATTGAAAATACCTTCTAATATATCGTAGTTTATCATTGAAAATACCTTATAATATAACGTAATATGCAGTGTATCATTGAAAATACCTAGTAATATAGCGTAATATGCAGTGTATCATTGAAAATACCTTATAATATAACGTAATATGCAGTGTATCATTGAAAATACCTTATATTATAACGTAATATGCAGTGTATCATTGAAAATACCTTGTAATATAACGTACTATGCAGCGTATCACTGAAAATACCTTCTAATATATCGTAGTCTATCATTGAAAATAC
Source organism: Lasioglossum lativentre (assembly GCA_916610255.1). Taxonomy (NCBI): domain Eukaryota; kingdom Metazoa; phylum Arthropoda; class Insecta; order Hymenoptera; family Halictidae; genus Lasioglossum; species Lasioglossum lativentre. Next base: position 840,148 of record CAKAJI010000232.1, on the reverse strand, counting down.
CTTATAATATAACGTAATATACAGTGTATCATTGAAAATACCTTATAATATAACGTAATATGCAGTGTATCACTGAAAATACCTTCTAATATATCGTAGTTTATCAGTGAAAATACCTTATAATATAACGTAATATGCAGTGTATCATTGAAAATACCTTATAATATAACGTAATATGCCGTGTATCAATGAAAATACCTTATAATATATCGTAGTTTATCAATGAAAATACCTTTTAATATAACGGAATATGCATTGTATCACTGAAAATACCTTCTAATATATCGTAGTTTATCAGTGAAAATACCTTGTAATATAACGTAATATGCAGTGTATCATTGAAAATACCTTATAATATAACGTAATATGCAGTGTATCGTTGAAAATACCTTATAATATAACGTAATATGCAGTGCATCATTGAAAATACCTTATAATATAACGTAATATGCAGTGTATCGTTGAAAATACCTTATAATATAACGTAATATGCGGTGTATCATTGAAAATACCTTATAACATAACGTACTATGCAGCGTATCACTGAAAATACCTTCTAATATATCGTAGTGTATCATTGAAAATACCTTATAATATAACGTAATATACATTGTATCAAAGAAAATACCTTATAATATAACGTAATATGCAGTGTATCACTGAAAATACCTTCTAATATATCGTAGTTTATCATTGAAAATACCTTATAACATAACGTAATATACAGTGTAACATTGAAAATACCTTATAATATAACGTACTATGCATTGTATCATTGAAAATACCTTATATTATAACGTAATATGCAGTGTATCATTGAAAATACCTTGTAATATAACGTAATATGCAGTGTATCATTGAAAATACCTTATAATATAACGTAATATGCAGTGTATCATTGAAAATACCTTCTAATATATCGTAGTTTATCATTGAAAATACCTAGTAATATAGCGTAATATGCAGTGTATCATTGAAAATACCTTATAATATAACGTAATATGCAGTGTATCATTGAAAATACCTTATATTATAACGTAATATGCAGTGTATCATTGAAAATACCTTGTAATATAACGTACTATGCAGCGTATCACTGAAAATACCTTCTAATATATCGTAGTCTATCATTGAAAATACCTTATAATATAACGTAATATACAGTGTATCATTGAAAATACCTTATAATATAGCGTAATATGCAGTGTATCATTGAAAATACTTTATAATATAACGTAATATGCAGTGTAACACTGAAAATACCTTCTAATATATCGTAGTTTATCATTGAAAATGCCTTATAATATAACGTAATATGCAGTGTATCACTGAAAATACCTTATAATATAACGTAATATACAGTGTATCATTGAAAATACCTTATAATATAACGTAATATGCAGTGTATCACTGAAAATACCTTCTAATATATCGTAGTTTATCATTGAAAATACCTTATAATATAACGTAATATGCAGTGTATCATTGAAAATACCTTATATTATAACGTAATATGCAGTGTATCATTGAAAATACCTTGTAATATAACGTACTATGCAGCGTATCACTGAAAATACCTTCTAATATATCGTAGTTTATCATTGAAAATACCTTATAATATAACGTAATATGCAGTGTATCATTGAAAATACCTTATAATATAACGTAATATGCAGTGTATCATTGAAAATACCTTATAATATAACGTAATATGCAGTGTATCATTGAAAATACCTTATAATATAACGTAATATGCAGTGTATCATTGAAAATACCTTATAATATAACGAAATATGCAGTGTAACACTGAAAATACCTTCTAATATATCGTAGTTTATCATTGAAAATGCCTTATAATATAACGTAATATGCAGTGTATCACTGAAAATACCTTCTAATATATCGTAGTTTATCATTGAAAATACCTTATAATATAACGTAATATGCAGTGTATCATTGAAAATATCTAGTAATATAGCGTAATATGCAGTGTATCATTGAAAATACCTTATAATATAACGTAATATACAGTGTATCACTGAACATACCTTCTAATATATCGTAGTTTATCATTGAAAATACCTTATAATATAACGTAATATGCAGTGTATCATTGAAAATACCTTATAATATAACGTAATATGCAGTGTATCATTGAAAATACCTTCTCATATATCGTAGTTTATCATTGAAATTACCTTATAATATAACGTACTATGCAGTGTATCATTGAAAATATCTTATAATATAACGTAATATGCAGTGTATCATTGAAAATACCTTATAATATAACGTAATATACAGTGTATCATTGAAAATACCTTATAATATAACGTAATATGCAGTGTATCACTGAACATACCTTCTAATATATCGTAGTTTATCATTGAAAATACCTTATAATATAACGTACTATGCAGTGTATCATTGAAAATATCTTATAATATAACGTAATATGCAGTGAATCATTGAAAATACCTTATAATATAACGTAATATGCAGGGTATCATTGAAAATACCTTATATTATAACGTAATATGCAGTGTATCATTGAAAATACCTTGTACTATAACGTAATATGCAGTGTATCATTGAAAATACCTTATAATATAACGTAATATGCAGTGTATCATTGAAAATACCTTCTAATATATCGTAGTTTATCATTGAAAATGCCTTATAATGTAACGTAATATGGAGTGTTTCAATGAAAATACCTTATAATATAACGGAATATGCAGTGTATCATTGAAAATACCTTATAATATATCGTAGTTTATCATTGAAAATGCCTTATAATATAACGTAATATGCAGTGTATCATTGAAAATACCTTATAATATAACGTAATATGCAGTGTATCATTGAAAATACCTTATAATATAACGTAATATGCAGTGTATCATTGAAAATACCTTATAATATAACGTAATATGCAGTGTATCATTGAAAATACCTTATAATATAACGAAATATGCAGTGTAACACTGAAAATACCTTCTAATATATCGTAGTTTATCATTGAAAATGCCTTATAATATAACGTAATATGCAGTGTATCATTGAAAATACCTTATATTATAACGTAATATGCAGTGTATCATTGAAAATACCTTGTAATATAACGTACTATGCAGCGTATCACTGAAAATACCTTCTAATATATCGTAGTTTATCATTGAAAATACCTTATAATATAACGTAATATGCATTGTATCATTGAAAATACCTTATAATATAACGTAATATGCAGTGTATCATTGAAAATACCTTATAATATAACGTAATATGCAGTGTATCATTGAAAATACCTTATAATATAACGTAATATGCAGTGTATCATTGAAAATACCTTATAATATAACGAAATATGCAGTGTAACACTGAAAATACCTTCTAATATATCGTAGTTTATCATTGAAAATGCCTTATAATATAACGTAATATGCAGTGTATCACTGAAAATACCTTCTAATATATCGTAGTTTATCATTGAAAATACCTTATAATATAACGTAATATGCAGTGTATCATTGAAAATATCTAGTAATATAGCGTAATATGCAGTGTATCATTGAAAATACCTTATAATATAACGTAATATACAGTGTATCACTGAACATTCCTTCTAATATATCGTAGTTTATCATTGAAAATACCTTATAATATAACGTAATATGCAGTGTATCATTGAAAATACCTTATAATATAACGTAATATGCAGTGTATCATTGAAAATACCTTCTAATATATCGTAGTTTATCATTGAAATTACCTTATAATATAACGTACTATGCAGTGTATCATTGAAAATATCTTATAATATAACGTAATATGCAGTGTATCATTGAAAATACCTTATAATATAACGTAATATACAGTGTATCATTGAAAATACCTTATAATATAACGTAATATGCAGTGTATCACTGAACATACCTTCTAATATATCGTAGTTTATCATTGAAAATACCTTATAATATAACGTACTATGCAGTGTATCATTGAAAATATCTTATAATATAACGTAATATGCAGTGAATCATTGAAAATACCTTATAATATAACGTAATATGCAGGGTATCATTGACAATACCTTATATTATAACGTAATATGCAGTGTATCATTGAAAATACCTTGTACTATAACGTAATATGCAGTGTATCATTGAAAATACCTTATAATATAACGTAATATGCAGTGTATCATTGAAAATACCTTCTAATATATCGTAGTTTATCATTGAAAATGCCTTATAATGTAACGTAATATGGAGTGTTTCAATGAAAATACCTTATAATATAACGGAATATGCAGTGTATCATTGAAAATACCTTCTAATATATCGTAGTTTATCATTGAAAATGCCTTATAATATAACGTAATATGCAGTGTATCATTGAAAATACCTTATAATATAACGTAATATGCAGTGTATCATTGAAAATACCTTATAATATAACGTAATATGCAGTGTATCATTGAAAATACCTTATAATATAACGTAATATGCAGTGTATCATTGAAAATACCTTATAATATAACGAAATATGCAGTGTAACACTGAAAATACCTTCTAATATATCGTAGTTTATCATTGAAAATACCTTATAATATAACGTAATATGCAGTGTATCATTGAAAATATCTAGTAATATAGCGTAATATGCAGTGTATCATTGAAAATACCTTATAATATAACGTAATATACAGTGTATCACTGAACATACCTTCTAATATATCGTAGTTTATCATTGAAAATACCTTATAATATAACGTAATATGCAGTGTATCATTGAAAATACCTTATAATATAACGTAATATGCAGTGTATCATTGAAAATACCTTCTAATATATCGTAGTTTATCATTGAAAATACCTTATAATATAACGTAATATACAGTGTATCATTGAAAATACCTTATAATATAACGTAATATGCAGTGTATCACTGAAAATACCTTCTAATATATCGTAGTTTATCATTGAAAATACCTTATAATATAACGTACTATGCAGTGTATCATTGAAAATATCTTATAATATAACGTAATATGCAGTGTATCATTGAAAATACCTTATAATATAACGTAATATGCAGTGTATCATTGAAAATACCTTCTAATATATCGTAGTTTATCATTGAAAATGCCTTATAATGTAACGTAATATGGAGTGTTTCAATGAAAATACCTTATAATATAACGGAATATGCAGTGTATCATTGAAAATACCTTCTAATATATCGTAGTTTATCATTGAAAATGCCTTATAATGTAACGTAATATGGAGTGTTTCAATGAAAATACCTTATAATATAACGGAATATGCAGAGTATCATAGAAAATACCTCATAGTAATATGCAACGTATCATTGAAAATACCTTATAATATTTCGTAATTTGTAGTGTATCATTGAAAATACCTTTTAATATAGCGTAATATGCAGTGTATCATTGAAAATACTTTATAATATAACGTAATATGCAGTGTAACACTGAAAATACCTTCTAATATATCGTAGTTTATCATTGAAAATGCCTTATATTATAACGTAATATGCAGTGTATCATTGAAAATACCTTGTAATATAACGTAATATGCAGTGTATCATTGAAAATACCTTATAATATAGCGTAATATGCAGTGTATCATTGAAAATACTTTATAATATAACGTAATATGCAGTGTAACACTGAAAATACCTTCTAATATATCGTAGTTTATCATTGAAAATGCCTTATAATATAACGTAATATGCAGTGTATCACTGAAAATACCTTATAATATAACGTAATATACAGTGTATCATTGAAAATACCTTATAATATAACGTAATATGCAGTGTATCACTGAAAATACCTTCTAATATATCGTAGTTTATCATTGAAAATACCTTATAATATAACGTAATATGCAGTGTATCATTGAAAATACCTTATATTATAACGTAATATGCAGTGTATCATTGAAAATACCTTGTAATATAACGTACTATGCAGCGTATCACTGAAAATACCTTCTAATATATCGTAGTTTATCATTGAAAATACCTTATAATATAACGTAATATGCAGTGTATCATTGAAAATACCTTCTAATATATCGTAGTTTATCATTGAAAATACCTTATAATATAACGTAATATACAGTGTATCATTGAAAATACCTTATAATATAACGTAATATGCAGTGTATCACTGAACATACCTTCTAATATATCGTAGTTTATCATTGAAAATACCTTATAATATAACGTACTATGCAGTGTATCATTGAAAATATCTTATAATATAACGTAATATGCAGTGAATCATTGAAAATACCTTATAATATAACGTAATATGCAGGGTATCATTGAAAATACCTTATATTATAACGTAATATGCAGTGTATCATTGAAAATATCTAGTAATATAGCGTAATATGCAGTGTATCATTGAAAATACCTTATAATATAACGTAATATACAGTGTATCACTGAACATACCTTCTAATATATCGTAGTTTATCATTGAAAATACCTTATAATATAACGTAATATGCAGTGTATCATTGAAAATACCTTATAATATAACGTAATATGCAGTGTATCATTGAAAATACCTTCTAATATATAGTAGTTTATCATTGAAAATACCTTATAATATAACGTAATATACAGTGTATCATTGAAAATACCTTATAATATAACGTAATATGCAGTGTATCACTGAACATACCTTCTAATATATCGTAGTTTATCATTGAAAATACCTTATAATATAACGTACTATGCAGTGTATCATTGAAAATATCTTATAATATAACGTAATATGCAGTGTATCATTGAAAATACCTTATAATATAACGTAATATGCAGTGTATCATTGAAAATACCTTATAATATAACGTAATATGCAGTGTATCATTGAAAATACCTTATAATATAACGAAATATGCAGTGTAACACTGAAAATACCTTCTAATATATCGTAGTTTATCATTGAAAATGCCTTATAATATAACGTAATATGCAGTGTATCACTGAAAATACCTTCTAATATATCGTAGTTTATCATTGAAAATACCTTATAATATAACGTAATATGCAGTGTATCATTGAAAATATCTAGTAATATAGCGTAATATGCAGTGTATCATTGAAAATACCTTATAATATAACGTAATATACAGTGTATCACTGAACATTCCTTCTAATATATCGTAGTTTATCATTGAAAATACCTTATAATATAACGTAATATGCAGTGTATCATTGAAAATACCTTATAATATAACGTAATATGCAGTGTATCATTGAAAATACCTTCTAATATATCGTAGTTTATCATTGAAATTACCTTATAATATAACGTACTATGCAGTGTATCATTGAAAATATCTTATAATATAACGTAATATGCAGTGTATCATTGAAAATACCTTATAATATAACGTAATATACAGTGTATCATTGAAAATACCTTATAATATAACGTAATATGCAGTGTATCACTGAACATACCTTCTAATATATCGTAGTTTATCATTGAAAATACCTTATAATATAACGTACTATGCAGTGTATCATTGAAAATATCTTATAATATAACGTAATATGCAGTGAATCATTGAAAATACCTTATAATATAACGTAATATGCAGGGTATCATTGAAAATACCTTATATTATAACGTAATATGCAGTGTATCATTGAAAATACCTTGTAATATAACGTAATATGCAGTGTATCATTGAAAATACCTTATAATATAACGTAATATGCAGTGTATCATTGAAAATACCTTCTAATATATCGTAGTTTATCATTGAAAATGCCTTATAATGTAACGTAATATGGAGTGTTTCAATGAAAATACCTTATAATATAACGGAATATGCAGTGTATCATTGAAAATACCTTCTAATATATCGTAGTTTATCATTGAAAATGCCTTATAATATAACGTAATATGCAGTGTATCATTGAAAATACCTTATAATATAACGTAATATGCAGTGTATCATTGAAAATACCTTATAATATAACGTAATATGCAGTGTATCATTGAAAATACCTTATAATATAACGTAATATGCAGTGTATCATTGAAAATACCTTATAATATAACGAAATATGCAGTGTAACACTGAAAATACCTTCTAATATATCGTAGTTTATCATTGAAAATACCTTATAATATAACGTAATATGCAGTGTATCATTGAAAATACCTAGTAATATAGCGTAATATGCAGTGTATCATTGAAAATACCTTATAATATAACGTAATATACAGTGTATCACTGAACATACCTTCTAATATATCGTAGTTTATCATTGAAAATACCTTATAATATAACGTAATATGCAGTGTATCATTGAAAATACCTTATAATATAACGTAATATGCAGTGTATCATTGAAAATACCTTCTAATATATCGTAGTTTATCATTGAAAATACCTTATAATATAACGTAATATACAGTGTATCATTGAAAATACCTTATAATATAACGTAATATGCAGTGTATCACTGAACATACCTTCTAATATATCGTAGTTTATCATTGAAAATACCTTATAATATAACGTACTATGCAGTGTATCATTGAAAATATCTTATAATATAACGTAATATGCAGTGTATCATTGAAAATACCTTATAATATAACGTAATATGCAGTGTATCATTGAAAATACCTTCTAATATATCGTAGTTTATCATTGAAAATGCCTTATAATGTAACGTAATATGGAGTGTTTCAATGAAAATACCTTATAATATAACGGAATATGCAGAGTATCATAGAAAATACCTCATAGTAATATGCAACGTATCATTGAAAATACCTTATAATATTTCGTAATTTGTAGTGTTTCAATGAAAATACCTTATAATATAACGGAATATGCAGTGTATCATTGAAAATACCTTCTAATATATCGTAGTTTATCATTGAAAATGCCTTATATTATAACGTAATATGCAGTGTATCATTGAAAATACCTTGTAATATAACGTAATATGCAGTGTATCATTGAAAATACCTTATAATATAGCGTAATATGCAGTGTATCATTGAAAATACTTTATAATATAACGTAATATGCAGTGTAACACTGAAAATACCTTCTAATATATCGTAGTTTATCATTGAAAATGCCTTATAATATAACGTAATATGCAGTGTATCACTGAAAATACCTTATAATATAACGTAATATACAGTGTATCATTGAAAATACCTTATAATATAACGTAATATGCAGTGTATCACTGAAAATACCTTCTAATATATCGTAGTTTATCATTGAAAATACCTTATAATATAACGTAATATGCAGTGTATCATTGAAAATACCTTATATTATAACGTAATATGCAGTGTATCATTGAAAATACCTTGTAATATAACGTACTATGCAGCGTATCACTGAAAATACCTTCTAATGTATCGTAGTTTATCATTGAAAATACCTTATAATATAACGTAATATGCAGTGTATCATTGAAAATACCTTCTAATATATCGTAGTTTATCATTGAAAATACCTTATAATATAACGTAATATACAGTGTATCATTGAAAATACCTTATAATATAACGTAATATGCAGTGTATCACTGAACATACCTTCTAATATATCGTAGTTTATCATTGAAAATACCTTATAATATAACGTACTATGCAGTGTATCATTGAAAATATCTTATAATATAACGTAATATGCAGTGAATCATTGAAAATACCTTATAATATAACGTAATATGCAGGGTATCATTGAAAATACCTTATATTATAACGTAATATGCAGTGTATCATTGAAAATACCTTGTACTATAACGTAATATGCAGAGTATCATTGAAAATACCTTATAATATAACGTAATATGCAGTGTATCATTGAAAATACCTTCTAATATATCGTAGTTTATCATTGAAAATGCCTTATAATGTAACGTAATATGGAGTGTTTCAATGAAAATACCTTATAATATAACGGAATATGCAGTGTATCATTGAAAATACCTTCTAATATATCGTAGTTTATCATTGAAAATGCCTTATAATGTAACGTAATATGGAGTGTTTCAATGAAAATACCTTATAATATAACGGAATATGCAGAGTATCATAGAAAATACCTCATAGTAATATGCAACGTATCATTGAAAATACCTTATAATATTTCGTAATTTGTAGTGTATCATTGAAAATACCTTATAATATAGCGTAATATGCAGTGTATCATTGAAAATACTTTATAATATAACGTAATATGCAGTGTAACACTGAAAATACCTTCGAATATATCGTAGTTTATCATTGAAAATGCCTTATATTATAACGTAATATACAGTGTATCATTGAAAATACCTTATAATATAACGTAATATGCAGTGTATCACTGAAAACACCTTCTAATATATCGTAGTTTATCATTGAAAATACCTTATAATATAACGTAATATGCAGTGTATCATTGAAAATACCTTATATTATAACGTAATATGCAGTGTATCATTGAAAATACCTTCTAATATATCGTAGTTTATCATTGAAAATACCTTATAATATAACGTAATATACAGTGTATCATTGAAAATACCTTATAATATAACGTAATATGCAGTGTATCACTGAACATACCTTCTAATATATCGTAGTTTATCATTGAAAATACCTTATAATATAACGTACTATGCAGTGTATCATTGAAAATATCTTATAATATAACGTAATATGCAGTGAATCATTGAAAATACCTTATAATATAACGTAATATGCAGGGTATCATTGAAAATACCTTATATTATAACGTAATATGCAGTGTATCATTGAAAATACCTTGTACTATAACGTAATATGCAGTGTATCATTGAAAATACCTTATAATATAACGTAATATGCAGTGTATCATTGAAAATACCTTCTAATATATCGTAGTTTATCATTGAAAATGCCTTATAATGTAACGTAATATGGAGTGTTTCAATGAAAATACCTTATAATATAACGGAATATGCAGTGTATCATTGAAAATACCTTCTAATATATCGTAGTTTATCATTGAAAATGCCTTATAATGTAACGTAATATGGAGTGTTTCAATGAAAATACCTTATAATCTAACGGAATATGCAGAGTATCATAGAAAATACCTCATAGTAATATGCAACGTATCATTGAAAATACCTTATAATATTTCGTAATTTGTAGTGTATCATTGAAAATACCTTATAATATAGCGTAATATGCAGTGTATCATTGAAAATACTTTATAATATAACGTAATATGCAGTGTATCACTGAAAATACCTTCTAATATATCGTAGTTTATCATTGAAAATACCTTATAATATAACGTAATATGCAGTGTATCATTGAAAATATCTAGTAATATAGCGTAATATGCAGTGTATCATTGAAAATACCTTATAATATAACGTAATATACAGTGTATCACTGAACATACCTTCTAATATATCGTAGTTTATCATTGAAAATACCTTATAATATAACGTAATATGCAGTGTATCATTGAAAATACCTTATAATATAACGTAATATGCAGTGTATCATTGAAAATACCTTCTAATATATCGTAGTTTATCATTGAAAATACCTTATAATATAACGTAATATGCAGTGTATCATTGAAAATACCTTATAATATAACGTAATATGCAGTGTATCACTGAACATACCTTCTAATATATCGTAGTTTATCATTGAAAATACCTTATAATATAACGTACTATGCAGTGTATCATTGAAAATATCTTATAATATAACGTAATATGCAGTGAATCATTGAAAATACCTTATAATATAACGTAATATGCAGGGTATCATTGAAAATACCTTATATTATAACGTAATATGCAGTGTATCATTGAAAATACCTTGTACTATAACGTAATATGCAGTGTATCATTGAAAATACCTTATAATATAACGTAATATGCAGTGTATCATTGAAAATACCTTCTAATATATCGTAGTTTATCATTGAAAATGCCTTATAATGTAACGTAATATGGAGTGTTTCAACGAAAATACCTTATAATATAACGGAATATGCAGTGTATCATTGAAAATACCTTCTAATATATCGTAGTTTATCATTGAAAATGCCTTATAATATAACGGAATATGCAGAGTATCATAGAAAATACCTCATAGTAATATGCAACGTATCATTGAAAATACCTTATAATATTTCGTAATTTGTAGTGTATCATTGAAAATACCTTATAATATAGCGTAATATGCAGTGTATCATTGAAAATACTTTATAATATAACGTAATATGCAGTGTAACACTGAAAATACCTTCTAATATATCGTAGTTTATCATTGAAAATGCCTTATATTATAACGTAATATGCAGTGTATCATTGAAAATACCTTGTAATATAACGTAATATGCAGTGTATCATTGAAAATACCTTATAATATAACGTAATATGCAGTGTATCATTGAAAATACCTTGTAATATAACGTAATATGCAGTGTATCATTGAAAATACCTTATAATATAACGTAATATGCAGTGTATCATTGAAAATACCTTCTAATATATCGTAGTTTATCATTGAAAATGCCTTATAATGTAACGTAATATGGAGTGTTTCAATGAAAATACCTTATAATATAACGGAATATGCAGTGTATCATTGAAAATACCTTCTAATATATCGTAGTTTATCATTGAAAATGCCTTATAATGTAACGTAATATGGAGTGTTTCAATGAAAATACCTTATAATATAACGGAATATGCAGAGTATCATAGAAAATACCTCATAGTAATATGCAACGTATCATTGAAAATACCTTATAATATTTCGTAATTTGTAGTGTATCATTGAAAATACCTTATAATATAGCGTAATATGCAGTGTATCATTGAAAATACTTTATAATATAACGTAATAAGCAGTGTAACACTGAAAATACCTTCTAATATATCGTAGTTTATCATTGAAAATGCCTTATAATATAACGTAATATGCAGTGTATCACTGAAAATACCTTATAATATAACGTAATATACAGTGTATCATTGAAAATACCTTATAATATAACGTAATATGCAGTGTATCACTGAAAATACCTTCTAATATATCGTAGTTTATCATTGAAAATACCTTATAATATAACGTAATATGCAGTGTATCATTGAAAATACCTTATATTATAACGTAATATGCAGTGTATCATTGAAAATACCTTGTAATATAACGTACTATGCAGCGTATCACTGAAAATACCTTCTAATATATCGTAGTTTATCATTGAAAATACCTTATAATATAACGTAATATGCAGTGTATCATTGAAAATACCTTATAATATAACGTAATATGCAGTGTATCATTGAAAATACCTTATAATATAACGTAATATGCAGTGTATCATTGAAAATACCTTATAATATAACGTAATATGCAGTGTATCATTGAAAATACCTTATAATATAACGAAATATGCAGTGTAACACTGAAAATACCTTCTAATATATCGTAGTTTATCATTGAAAATGCCTTATAATATAACGTAATATGCAGTGTATCACTGAAAATACCTTATAATATAACGTAATATGCAGTGTATCATTGAAAATACCTTCTAATATATCGTAGTTTATCATTGAAAATGCCTTATAATGTAACGTAATATGGAGTGTTTCAATGAAAATACCTTATAATATAACGGAATATGCAGTGTATCATTGAAAATACCTTCTAATATATCGTAGTTTATCATTGAAAATGCCTTATAATGTAACGTAATATGGAGTGTTTCAATGAAAATACCTTATAATATAACGGAATATGCAGAGTATCATAGAAAATACCTCATAGTAATATGCAACGTATCATTGAAAATACCTTATAATATTTCGTAATTTGTAGTGTATCATTGAAAATACCTTATAATATAGCGTAATATGCAGTGTATCATTGAAAATACTTTATAATATAACGTAATATGCAGTGTAACACTGAAAATACCTTCTAATATATCGTAGTTTATCATTGAAAATGCCTTATATTATAACGTAATATGCAGTGTATCATTGAAAATACCTTGTAATATAACGTAATATGCAGTGTATCATTGAAAATACCTTATAATATAACGTAATATGCAGTGTATCATTGAAAATACCTTATAATATATCGTAGTTTATCATTGAAAATACCTTATAATGTAACGTAATATGGAGTGTTTCAATGAAAATACCTTATAATATAACGGAATATGCAGTGTATCATTGAAAATACCTTCTAATATATCGTAGTTTATCATTGAAAATGCCTTATAATGTAACGTAATATAGAGTGTTTCAATGAAAATACCTTATAATATAACGGAATATGCAGAGTATCATAGAAAATACCTCATAGTAATATGCAACGTATCATTGAAAATACCTTATAATATAACGTAATATGCAGTGTATCATTGAAAATGCCTTATAATATAACGTAATATGCAGTGTATCATTGAAAATACCTTATAATATAACGTAATAAGAAGTGTATCACTGAAAATACCTTCTAATATATCGTAGTGTATCATTGAAAATACCTTATATTATAACGTAATATGCAGTGTATCATTGAAAATACCTTGTAATATAACGTAATATGCAGTGTATCATTGAAAATACCTTATAATATAACGAAATATGCAGTGTAACACTGAAAATACCTTCTAATATATCGTAGTTTATCATTGAAAATGCCTTATAATATAACGTAATATGCAGTGTATCACTGAAAATACCTTCTAATATATCGTAGTTTATCATTGAAAATACCTTATAATATAACGTAATATGCAGTGTATCATTGAAAATATCTAGTAATATAACGTAATATACAGTGTATCACTGAACATACCTTCTAATATATCGTAGTTTATCATTGAAAATACCTTATAATATAACGTAATATGCAGTGTATCATTGAAAATACCTTATAATATAACGTAATATGCAGTGTATCATTGAAAATACCTTCTAATATATCATAGTTTATCATTGAAAATGCCTTATAATGTAACGTAATATGGAGTGTTTCAATGAAAATACCTTATAATATAACGGAATATGCAGTGTATCATTGAAAATACCTTCTAATATATCGTAGTTTATCATTGAAAATGCCTTATAATGTAACGTAATATGGAGTGTTTCAATGAAAATACCTTATAATATAACGGCATATGCAGAGTATCATAGAAAATACCTCATAGTAATATGCAACGTATCATTGAAAATACCTTATAATATTTCGTAATTTGTAGTGTATCATTGAAAATACCTTATAATATAGCGTAATATGCAGTGTATCATTGAAAATACTTTATAATATAACGTAATATGCAGTGTATCATTGAAAATACCTTGTAATATAACGTACTATGCAGCGTATCACTGAAAATACCTTCTAATATATCGTAGTTTATCATTGAAAATACCTTATAATATAACGTAATATGCAGTGTATCATTGAAAATACCTTGTAATATAACGTAATATGCAGTGTATCATTGAAAATACCTTATAATATAACGTAATATGCAGTGTATCATTGAAAATACCTTATAATATAACGTAATATGCAGTGTATCATTGAAAATACCTTATAATATAACGTAATATGCAGTGTAACACTGAAAATACCTTCTAATATATCGTAGTTTATCATTGAAAATGCCTTATAATATAACGTAATATGCAGTGTATCACTGAAAATACCTTCTAATATATCGTAGTTTATCATTGAAAATACCTTATAATATAACGTAATATGCAGTGTATCATTGAAAATATCTAGTAATATAGCGTAATATGCAGTGTAACACTGAAAATACCTTCTAATATATCGTAGTTTATCATTGAAAATACCTTATAATATAACGTAATATGCAGTGTATCATTGAAAATACCTAGTAATATAGCGTAATATGCAGTGTAACACTGAAAATACCTTCTAATATATCGTAGTTTATCATTGAAAATGCCTTATAATATAACGTAATATGCAGTGTATCACTGAAAATACCTTCTAATATATCGTAGTTTATCATTGAAAATACCTTATAATATAACGTAATATGCAGTGTATCATTGAAAATATCTAGTAATATAGGGTAATATGCAGTGTATCATTGAAAATACCTTATAATATAACGTAATATGCAGTGTATCACTGAACATACCTTCTAATATATCGTAGTTTATCATTGAAAATACCTTATAATATAACGTACTATGCAGTGTATCATTGAAAATATCTTATAATATAACGTAATATGCAGTGAATCATTGAAAATACCTTATAATATAACGTAATATGCAGTGTATCATTGAAAATACCTTCTAATATATCGTAGTTTATCATTGAAAATGCCTTATAATGTAACGTAATATGGAGTGTTTCAATGAAAATACCTTATAATATAACGGAATATGCAGTGTATCATTGAAAATACCTTCTAATATATCGTAGTTTATCATTGAAAATGCCTTATAATGTAACGTAATATGGAGTGTTTCAATGAAAATACCTTATAATATAACGGAATATGCAGAGTATCATAGAAAATACCTCATAGTAATATGCAACGTATCATTGAAAATACCTTATAATATTTCGTAATTTGTAGTGTATCATTGAAAATACCTTATAATATAGCGTAATATGCAGTGTATCATTGAAAATACTTTATAATATAACGTAATATGCAGTGTAACACTGAAAATATCTTCTAATATATCGTAGTTTATCATTGAAAATGCCTTATATTATAACGTAATATGCAGTGTATCATTGAAAATACCTTGTAATATAACGTAATATGCAGTGTATCATTGAAAATACCTTATAATATAACGTAATATGCAGTGTATCATTGAAAATACCTTATAATATATCGTAGTTTATCATTGAAAATGCCTTATAATGTAACGTAATATGGAGTGTTTCAATGAAAATACCTTATAATATAACGGAATATGCAGTGTATCATTGAAAATACCTTCTAATATATCGTAGTTTATCATTGAAAATGCCTTATAATGTAACGTAATATGGAGTGTTTCAATGAAAATACCTTATAATATAACGGAATATGCAGAGTATCATAGAAAATACCTCATAGTAATATGCAACGTATCATTGAAAATACCTTATAATATAACGTAATATGCAGTGTATCATTGAAAATACCTTATAATATAACGTAATATGCAGTGTATCATTGAAAATACCTTATAATATATCGTAGTTTATCATTGAAAATGCCTTATAATGTAACGTAATATGGAGTGTTTCAATGAAAATACCTTATAATATAACGGAATATGCAGAGTATCATAGAAAATACCTCATAGTAATATGCAACGTATCATTGAAAATACCTTATAATATTTCGTAATTTGTAGTGTATCATTGAAAATACCTTATAATATAGCGTAATATGCAGTGTATCATTGAAAATACTTTATAACATAACGTAATATGCAGTGTATCATTGAAAATACCTTATAATATAACGTAATATGCAGTGTATCATTGAAAATATCTTATAATATAACGAAATATGCAGTGTAACACTGAAAATACCTTCTAATATATCGTAGTTTATCATTGAAAATGCCTTATAATATAACGTAATATGCAGTGTATCATTGAAAATACCTTCTAATATATCGTAGTTTATCATTGAAAATACCTTATAACATAACGTAATATACAGTGTAACATTGAAAATACCTTATAATATAACGTACTATGCAGCGTATCATTGAAAATACCTTATAATATAACGTAATATGCAGTGTATCATTGAAAATACCTTATAATATAACGAAATATGCAGTGTAACACTGAAAATACCTTCTAATATATCGTAGTTTATCATTGAAAATGCCTTATAATATAACGTAATATGCAGTGTATCACTGAAAATACCTTCTAATATATCGTAGTTTATCATTGAAAATACCTTATAATATAACGTAATATGCAGTGTATCATTGAAAATATCTAGTAATATAGCGTAATATGCAGTGTATCATTGAAAATACCTTATAATATAACGTAATATACAGTGTATCATTGAAAATACCTTATAATATAACGTAATATGCAGTGTATCACTGAAAATACCTTCTAATATATCGTAGTTTATCATTGAAAATACCTTATAATATAACGTAATATGCAGTGTATCATTGAAAATACCTAGTAATATAGCGTAATATGCAGTGTATCATTGAAAATACCTTATAATATAACGTAATATGCAGTGTATCATTGAAAATACCTTATATTATAACGTAATATGCAGTGTATCATTGAAAATACCTTGTAATATAACGTACTATGCAGCGTATCACTGAAAATACCTTCTAATATATCGTAGTTTATCATTGAAAATACCTTATAATATAACGTAATATGCAGTGTATCATTGAAAATACCTTATAATATAACGTAATATGCAGTGTATCATTGAAAATACCTTATAATATAACGTAATATGCAGTGTATCATTGAAAATACCTTATATTATAACGTAATATACAGTGTATCATTGAAAATACCTTATAATATAACGAAATATGCAGCGTATCACTGAAAATACCTTCTAATATATCGTAGTTTATCATTGAAAATACCTTATAATATAACGTAATATGCAGTGTATCATTGAAAATACATTATAATATAACGTAATATGCAGTGTAACATTGAAAATACCTTATAATATAACGTACTATGCAGCGTATCATTGAAAATACCTTATAATATATCGTAATATGCAGCGTATCATTGAAAATACCTTATAATATATCGTAATATGCAGTGTATCATTGAAAATACCTTATAATATAACATAAAATGCATTGTATCATTGAAAATACCTTATATTATAACGTAATATGCAGTGTATCATTGAAAATACCTTGTAATATAACGTAATATGCAGTGTATCATTGAAAATACCTTATAATATAACGTAATATACAGTGTATCATTGAAAATACCTTATAATATAACGTAATATGCAGTGTATCACTGAAAATACCTTATAATATAACGTAATATGCAGTGTATCACTGAAAATACCTTCTAATATATCGTAGTTTATCATTGAAAATACCTTATAATATAACGTACTATGCAGTGTATCATTGAAAATATCTTATAATATAACGTAATATGCAGTGAATCATTGAAAATACCTTATAATATAACGTAATATGCAGGGTATCATTGAAAATACCTTATATTATAACGTAATATGCAGTGTATCATTGAAAATACCTTGTAATATAACGTAATATGCAGTGTATCATTGAAAATACCTTATAATATAACGTAATATGCAGTGTATCATTGAAAATACCTTCTAATATATCGTAGTTTATCATTGAAAATGCCTTATAATGTAACGTAATATGGAGTGTTTCAATGAAAATACCTTATAATATAACGGAATATGCAGTGTATCATTGAAAATACCTTATAATATAACGTAATATGCAGTGTATCATTGAAAATACCTTATAATATATCGTAATATGCAGTGTATCATTGAAAGTACCTTCTAATATATCGTAGTTTATCATTGAAAATACCTTATAACATAACGTAATATACAGTGTAACATTGAAAATACCTTATAATATAACGTACTATGCAGCGTATCATTGAAAATACCTTATAATATAACGTAATATGCAGTGTATCATTGAAAATACCTTATAATATAACGAAATATGCAGTGTAACACTGAAAATACCTTCTAATATATCGTAGTTTATCATTGAAAATACCTTGTAATATAACGTACTATGCAGTGTATCATTGAAAATATCTTATAATATAACGTAATATGCAGTGAATCATTGAAAATACCTTATAATATAACGTAATATGCAGGGTATCATTGAAAATACCTTATATTATAACGTAATATGCAGTGTATCATTGAAAATACCTTGTAATATAACGTAATATGCAGTGTATCATTGAAAATACCTTATAATATAACGTAATATGCAGTGTATCATTGAAAATACCTTCTAATATATCGTAGTTTATCATTGAAAATGCCTTATAATGTAACGTAATATGGAGTGTTTCATTGAAAATACCTTATAATATAACGGAATATGCAGTGTATCATTGAAAATACCTTATAATATAACGTAATATGCAGTGTATCATTGAAAATACCTTATAATATAACGTAATATGCAGTGTATCATTGAAAATACCTTATAATATAACGTAATATGCAGTGTGTCATTGAACATACCTTATATTATGTCGTAGTTTATCATTGAAAATACCTTATAGTATAACGAAATATGCAGTGTATCACTGAAAATACCTTCTAATATATCGTAGTTTATTATTGAAAATACCTTATAATATAACGTAATAAGCAGTGTATCATTGAAAATGCCTTATAATATATCGTAATATGCAGTGTATCATTGAAAATACCTTATAATATTTCGTAATTTGTAGTGTATCATTGAAAATACCTTATAATATAACGTAATATGCAGTGTATCATTGAAAATACCTTATAATATATAGTAGTTTATCATTGAAAATACCTTATAACATAACGTAATATACAGTTTAACATTGAAAATACCTTATAATATAACGTACTATGCAGCGTATCATTGAAAATACCTTATAATATATCGTAATATGCAGTGTATCATTGAAAATACCTTATAATATATCGTAATATGCAGTGTATCATTGAAAATACCTTATAATATTTCGTAATTTGTAGTGTATCATTGAAAATACCTTATAATATAACGTAATATGCAGTGTATCATTAAAAATACCTTATAATATAACGTAATATGCAGTGTGTCATTGAACATACCTTATATTATGTCGTAGTTTATCATTGAAAATACCTTATAGTATAACGAAATATGCAGTGTATCACTGAAAATACCTTCTAATATATCGTAGTTTATCATTGAAAATACCTTATAATATAACGTAATAAGCAGTGTATCATTGAAAATGCCTTATAATATATCGTAATATGCAGTGTATCATTGAAAATACCTTATAATATTTCGTAATTTGTAGTGTATCATTGAAAATACCTTATAATATAACGTAATATGCAGTGTATCATTGAAAATACCTTATAATATATAGTAGTTTATCATTCAAAATACCTTATAACATAACGTAATATACAGTTTAACATTGAAAATACCTTATAATATAACGTACTATGCAGCGTATCATTGAAAATACCTTATAATATATCGTAATATGCAGTGTATCATTGAAAATACCTTCTAATATATCGTAGTTTATCATTGAAAATGCCTTATAATGTAACGTAATATGGAGTGTTTCAATGAAAATACCTTATAATATAACGGAATATGCAGTGTATCATTGAAAATACCTTATAATATAACGTAATATGCAGTGTATCATTGAAAATACCTTATAATATATCGTAATATGCAGTGTATCATTTAAAGTACCTTATAATATTTCGTAATTTGTAGTGTATCATTGAAAATACCTTATATTATAACGTAATATGCAGTGAATCACTGAAAATACCTTATAATATAACGTAATATGCAGGGTATCATTGAAAATACCTTATATTATAACGTAATATGCAGTGTATCATTGAAAATACCTTGTAATATAACGTAATATGCAGTGTATCATTGAAAATACCTTATAATATAACGTAATATGCAGTGTATCATTGAAAATACCTTCTAATATATCGTAGTTTATCATTGAAAATGCCTTATAATGTAACGTAATATGGAGTGTTTCAATGAAAATACCTTATAATATAACGGAATATGCAGTGTATCATTGAAAATACCTTATAATATAACGTAATATGCAGTGTATCATTGAAAATACCTTATAATATATCGTAATATGCAGTGTATCATTGAAAGTACCTTATAATATTTCGTAATTTGTAGTGTATCATTGAAAATACCTTATATTATAACGTAATATGCAGTGTATCATTGAAAATACCTTGTAATATAACGTAATATGCAGTGTATCATTGAAAATACCTTATAATATAACGTAATATGCAGTGTATCATTGAAAATACCTTCTAATATATCGTAGTTTATCATTGAAAATGCCTTATAATGTAACGTAATATGGAGTGTTTCAATGAAAATACCTTATAATATAACGGAATATGCAGTGTATCATTGAAAATACCTTCTAATATATCGTAGTTTATTATTGAAAATGCCTTATAATGTAACGTAATATGGAGTGTTTCAATGAAAATACCTTATAATATAACGGAATATGCAGTGTATCATTGAAAATACCTTATAATATAACGTAATATGCAGTGTATCATTGAAAATACCTTATAATATATCGTAATATGCAGTGTATCATTGAAAGTACCTTCTAATATATCGTAGTTTATCATTGAAAATACCTTATAACATAACGTAATATACAGTGTAACATTGAAAATACCTTATAATATAACGTACTATGCAGCGTATCATTGAAAATACCTTATAATATAACGTAATATGCAGTGTATCATTGAAAATACCTTATAATATAACGAAATATGCAGTGTAACACTGAAAATACCTTCTAATATATCGTAGTTTATCATTGAAAATACCTTGTAATATAACGTACTATGCAGTGTATCATTGAAAATATCTTATAATATAACGTAATATGCAGTGAATCATTGAAAATACCTTATAATATAACGTAATATGCAGGGTATCATTGAAAATACCTTATATTATAACGTAATATGCAGTGTATCATTGAAAATACCTTGTAATTTAACGTAATATGCAGTGTATCATTGAAAATACCTTATAATATAACGTAATATGCAGTGTATCATTGAAAATACCTTCTAATATATCGTAGTTTATCATTGAAAATGCCTTATAATGTAACGTAATATGGAGTGTTTCATTGAAAATACCTTATAATATAACGGAATATGCAGTGTATCATTGAAAATACCTTATAATATAACGTAATATGCAGTGTATCATTGAAAATACCTTATAATATAACGTAATATGCAGTGTATCATTGAAAATACCTTATAATATAACGTAATATGCAGTGTGTCATTGAACATACCTTATATTATGTCGTAGTTTATCATTGAAAATACCTTATAGTATAACGAAATATGCAGTGTATCACTGAAAATACCTTCTAATATATCGTAGTTTATTATTGAAAATACCTTATAATATAACGTAATAAGCAGTGTATCATTGAAAATGCCTTATAATATATCGTAATATGCAGTGTATCATTGAAAATACCTTATAATATTTCGTAATTTGTAGTGTATCATTGAAAATACCTTATAATATAACGTAATATGCAGTGTATCATTGAAAATACCTTATAATATATAGTAGTTTATCATTGAAAATACCTTATAACATAACGTAATATACAGTTTAACATTGAAAATACCTTATAATATAACGTACTATGCAGCGTATCATTGAAAATACCTTATAATATATCGTAATATGCAGTGTATCATTGAAAATACCTTATAATATATCGTAATATGCAGTGTATCATTGAAAATACCTTATAATATTTCGTAATTTGTAGTGTATCATTGAAAATACCTTATAATATAACGTAATATGCAGTGTATCATTAAAAATACCTTATAATATAACGTAATATGCAGTGTGTCATTGAACATACCTTATATTATGTCGTAGTTTATCATTGAAAATACCTTATAGTATAACGAAATATGCAGTGTATCACTGAAAATACCTTCTAATATATCGTAGTTTATCATTGAAAATACCTTATAATATAACGTAATAAGCAGTGTATCATTGAAAATGCCTTATAATATATCGTAATATGCAGTGTATCATTGAAAATACCTTATAATATTTCGTAATTTGTAGTGTATCATTGAAAATACCTTATAATATAACGTAATATGCAGTGTATCATTGAAAATACCTTATAATATATAGTAGTTTATCATTCAAAATACCTTATAACATAACGTAATATACAGTTTAACATTGAAAATACCTTATAATATAACGTACTATGCAGCGTATCATTGAAAATACCTTATAATATATCGTAATATGCAGTGTATCATTGAAAATACCTTCTAATATATCGTAGTTTATCATTGAAAATGCCTTATAATGTAACGTAATATGGAGTGTTTCAATGAAAATACCTTATAATATAACGGAATATGCAGTGTATCATTGAAAATACCTTATAATATAACGTAATATGCAGTGTATCATTGAAAATACCTTATAATATATCGTAATATGCAGTGTATCATTTAAAGTACCTTATAATATTTCGTAATTTGTAGTGTATCATTGAAAATACCTTATATTATAACGTAATATGCAGTGAATCACTGAAAATACCTTATAATATAACGTAATATGCAGGGTATCATTGAAAATACCTTATATTATAACGTAATATGCAGTGTATCATTGAAAATACCTTGTAATATAACGTAATATGCAGTGTATCATTGAAAATACCTTATAATATAACGTAATATGCAGTGTATCATTGAAAATACCTTCTAATATATCGTAGTTTATCATTGAAAATGCCTTATAATGTAACGTAATATGGAGTGTTTCAATGAAAATACCTTATAATATAACGGAATATGCAGTGTATCATTGAAAATACCTTATAATATAACGTAATATGCAGTGTATCATTGAAAATACCTTATAATATATCGTAATATGCAGTGTATCATTGAAAGTACCTTATAATATTTCGTAATTTGTAGTGTATCATTGAAAATACCTTATATTATAACGTAATATGCAGTGTATCATTGAAAATACCTTGTAATATAACGTAATATGCAGTGTATCATTGAAAATACCTTATAATATAACGTAATATGCAGTGTATCATTGAAAATACCTTCTAATATATCGTAGTTTATCATTGAAAATGCCTTATAATGTAACGTAATATGGAGTGTTTCAATGAAAATACCTTATAATATAACGGAATATGCAGTGTATCATTGAAAATACCTTCTAATATATCGTAGTTTATTATTGAAAATGCCTTATAATGTAACGTAATATGGAGTGTTTCAATGAAAATACCTTATAATATAACGGAATATGCAGAGTATCATAGAAAATACCTCATAGTAATATGCAACGTATCATTGAAAATACCTTATAATATTTCGTAATTTGTAGTGTATCATTGAAAATACCTTATAATATAGCGTAATATGCAGTGTATCATTGAAAATACTTTATAATATAACGTAATATGCAGTGTATCATTGAAAATACCTTATAATATAACGTAATATGCAGTGTATCATTGAAAATATCTTATAATATAACGAAATATGCAGTGTAACACTGAAAATACCTTCTAATATATCGTAGTTTATCATTGAAAATGCCTTATAATATAACGTAATATGCAGTGTATCATTGAAAATACCTTCTAATATATCGTAGTTTATCATTGAAAATACCTTATAACATAACGTAATATACAGTGTAACATTGAAAATACCTTATAATATAACGTACTATGCAGCGTATCATTGAAAATACCTTATAATATAACGTAATATGCAGTGTATCATTGAAAATACCTTATAATATAACGAAATATGCAGTGTAACACTGAAAATACCTTCTAATATATCGTAGTTTATCATTGAAAATACCTTGTAATATAACGTACTATGCAGCGTATCACTGAAAATACCTTCTAATATATCGTAGTTTATCATTGAAAATACCTTATAATATAACGTAATATGCAGTGTATCATTGAAAATACCTTATAATATAACGTAATATGCAGTGTGTCATTGAACATACCTTATATTATGTCGTAGTTTATCATTGAAAATACCTTATAGTATAACGAAATATGCAGTGTATCACTGAAAATACCTTCTAATATATCGTAGTTTATCATTGAAAATACCTTATAATATAACGTAATAAGCAGTGTATCATTGAAAATGCCTTATAATATATCGTAATATGCAGTGTATCATTGAAAATACCTTATAATATTTCGTAATTTGTAGTGTATCATTGAAAATACCTTATAATATAACGTAATATGCAGTGTATCATTGAAAATACCTTATAATATAACGAAATATGCAGTGTGTCATTGAACATACCTTATATTATGTCGTAGTTTATCATTGAAAATACCTTATAGTATAACGAAATATGCAGTGTATCACTGAAAATACCTTCTAATATATCGTAGTTTATCATTGAAAATACCTTATAATATAACGTAATAAGCAGTGTATCATTGAAAATGCCTTATAATATATCGTAATATGCAGTGTATCATTGAAAATACCTTATAATATTTCGTAATTTGTAGTGTATCATTGAAAATACCTTATAATATAGCGTACTATGCAGTGTATCAATGAAAATACCTTATAATATAACGTAATATGCAGTATATCATTGAAAATACCTTATAATATAGCGTAATATGCAGTGTATCATTGAAAATACCTTATAATATATCGTAGTTTATCATTGAAAACGCCTTATAATGTAACGTAATATGGAGTGTTTCAATGAAAATACCTTATAATATAATGGAATATGCAGAGTATCATTGAAAATACCTTATAATATAACGTAATATGCAGTGTATCACTGAAAATACCTTCTAATATATCGTAGTTTATCATTGAAAATACCTTATAATATAACGTACTATGCAGTGTATCATTGAAAATATCTTATAATATAACGTAATATGCCGTGAATCATTGAAAATACCTTATAATATAACGTAATATGCAGGGTATCATTGAAAATACTTTATATTATAACGTAATATGCAGTGTATCATTGAAAATACCTTGTAATATAACGTAATATGCAGTGTATCATTGAAAATACCTTATAATATAACGTAATATGCAGTGTATCATTGAAAATACCTTCTAATATATCGTAGTTTATCATTGAAAATACCTTATAATATAACGTAATATACAGTGTATCATTGAAAATACCTTATAATATATCGTAATATGCAGTGTATCATTGAAAATACCTAATAATATAACGTAATATGCAGTGTATCATTGAAAATACCTTATAATATAACGTACTATGCAGCGTATCACTGAAAATACCTTCTAATATATCGTAGTTTATCATTGAAAATACCTTATAATATAACGTAATATACAGTGTATCATTGAAAATACCTTATAATATATCGTAATATGCAGTGTATCATTGAAAATACCTTCTAATATATCGTAGTTTATCATTGAAAATGCCATATAATATAACGTAATATACAGTGTATCATTGAAAATACCTTATAATATAACGAAATATGCAGTGTGTCATTGAACATACCTTATATTATGTCGTAGTTTATCATTGAAAATACCTTATAGTATAACGTGATATGCAGTGTATCATTGAAAATAACTTATAATATAACGAAATATGCAGTGTGTCATTGAAAAGACCTTATAATATTTCGTAATTTGTAGTGTATCATTGAAAATACCTTATAATATAACGTAATATGCAGTGTATCATTGAAAATACCTTATAATATAACGTAATATGCAGTGTGTCATTGAACATACCTTATATTATGTCGTAGTTTATCATTGAAAATACCTTATAGTATAACGAAATATGCAGTGTATCACTGAAAATACCTTCTAATATATCGTAGTTTATCATTGAAAATACCTTATAATATAACGTAATAAGCAGTGTATCATTGAAAATGCCTTATAATATATCGTAATATGCAGTGTATCATTGAAAATACCTTATAATATTTCGTAATTTGTAGTGTATCATTGAAAATACCTTATAATATAACGTAATATGCAGTGTATCATTGAAAATACCTTATAATATATAGTAGTTTATCATTGAAAATACCTTATAACATAACGTAATATACAGTTTAACATTGAAAATACCTTATAATATAACGTACTATGCAGCGTATCATTGAAAATACCTTATAATATATCGTAGTATGCAGTGTATCATTGAAAATACCTTATAATATTTCGTAATTTGTAGTGTATCATTGAAAATACCTTATAATATAACGTAATATGCAGTGTATCATTGAAAATACCTTATAATATAACGTAATATGCAGTGTGTCATTGAACATACCTTATATTATGTCGTAGTTTATCATTGAAAATACCTTATAGTATAACGAAATATGCAGTGTATCACTGAAAATACCTTCTAATATATCGTAGTTTATCATTGAAAATACCTTATAATATAACGTAATAAGCAGTGTATCATTGAAAATGCCTAATAATATATCGTAATATGCAGTGTATCATTGAAAATACCTTATAATATTTCGTAATTTGTAGTGTATCATTGAAAATACCTTATAATATAACGTAATATGCAGTGTATCATTGAAAATACCTTATAATATATAGTAGTTTATCATTGAAAATACCTTATAACATAACGTAATATACAGTTTAACATTGAAAATACCTTATAATATAACGTACTATGCAGCGTATCATTGAAAATACCTTATAATATATCGTAGTATGCAGTGTATCATTGAAAATACCTTATAATATATCGTAATATGCAGTGTATCATTGAAAATACCTTATAATATTTCGTATTTTGTAGTGTATCATTGAAAATACCTTATAATATAACGTAATATGCAGTGTATCATTGAAAATACCATATAATATAACGAAATATGCAGTGTGTCATTGAACATACCTTATATTATGTCGTAGTTTATCATTGAAAATACCTTATAGTATAACGAAATATGCAGTGTATCACTGAAAATACCTTCTAATATATCGTAGTTTATCATTGAAAATACCTTATAATATAACGTAATAAGCAGTGTATCATTGAAAATGCCTTATAATATATCGTAATATGCAGTGTATCATTGAAAATACCTTATAATATTTCGTAATTTGTAGTGTATCATTGAAAATACCTTATAATATAGCGTACTATGCAGTGTATCAATGAAAATACCTTATAATATAACGTAATATGCAGTATATCATTGAAAATTCCTTATAATATAGCGTAATATGCAGTGTATCATTGAAAATACCTTATAATATATCGTAGTTTATCATTGAAAACGCCTTATAATGTAACGTAATATGGAGTGTTTCAATGAAAATACCTTATAATATAATGGAATATGCAGAGTATCATTGAAAATACCTTATAATATAACGTAATATGCAGTGTATCACTGAAAATACCTTCTAATATATCGTAGTTTATCATTGAAAATACCTTATAATATAACGTACTATGCAGTGTATCATTGAAAATGCCTTATAATGTAACGTAATATGCAGTGTTTCAATGAAAATACCTTATAATATAACGTAATATGCAGTGTATCATTGAAAATACCTTATAATATAGCGTAATATGCAGTGTATCATTGATAATACCTTATAATATAACGTACTATGCAGTGTATCATTGAAAATACCTTATAATATAACGTAATATGCAGTGTATCATTGAAAATACCTTCTAATATATCGTAGTTTATCATTGAAAATACCTTATAATATAACGTAATATACAGTGTATCATTGAAAATACCTTATAATATAACGTAATATGCAGTGTATCATTGAAAATACCTAATAATATAACGTAATATGCAGTGTATCATTGAAAATACCTTATAATATAACGTACTATGCAGCGTATCACTGAAAATACCTTCTAATATATCGTAGTTTATCATTGAAAATACCTTATAATATAACGTAATATACAGTGTATCATTGAAAATACCTTATAATATATCGTAATATGCAGTGTATCATTGAAAATACCTTCTAATATATCGTAGTTTATCATTGAAAATGCCATATAATATAACGTAATATACAGTGTATCATTGAAAATACCTTATAATATAACGAAATATGCAGTGTGTCATTGAACATACCTTATATTATGTCGTAGTTTATCATTGAAAATACCTTATAGTATAACGTGATATGCAGTGTATCATTGAAAATAACTTATAATATAACGAAATATGCAGTGTGTCATTGAAAATACTTTATAATATAACGTAATATGCAGTGTATCATTGAAAATACCTTATAATATAACGTAATATGCAGTGTATCATTGAAAATACCTTATATTATAACGTAATATGCAGTGTATCATTGAAAATACCTTGTAATATAACGTAATATGCAGTGTATCATTGAAAATACCTTATAATATATCGTAGTTTATCATTGAAAATGCCTTATAATGTAACGTAATATGCAGTGTTTCAATGAAAATACCTTATAATATAACGTAATATGCAGTGTATCATTGAAAATACCTTATAATAAAACGTAATATGCAGTGTATCATTGAAAATACCTTATAATATAACGTAATATGCAGTATATCATTGAAAATACCTTATAATATAGCGTAATATGCAGTGTATCATTGATAATACCTTATAATATAACGTACTATGCAGTGTATCATTGAAAATACCTTATAATATATCGTAATATGCAGTGTATCATTGAAAATATCTTATAATATTTCGTAATTTGTAGTGTATCATTGAAAATACCTTATAATATAGCGTAAGATGCAGTGTATCATTGAAAATACCTTATAATATATCGTAGTTTATCATTGAAAATACCTTATAATGTACGGTACTATGCAGCGTATCACTGAAAATACCTTCTAATATATCGTAGTTTATCATTGAAAATACCTTATAATATAACGTAATATACAGTGTATCATTGAAAATACCTTATAATATATCGTAATATGCAGTGTATCATTGAAAATACCTTCTAATATATCGTAGTTTATCATTGAAAATGCCATATAATATAACGTAATATACAGTGTATCATTGAAAATACCTTATAATATAACGAAATATGCAGTGTGTCATTGAACATACCTTATATTATGTCGTAGTTTATCATTGAAAATACCTTATAGTATAACGTGATATGCAGTGTATCATTGAAAATAACTTATAATATAACGAAATATGCAGTGTGTCATTGAAAAGACCTTATATTATGTCGTAGTTTATCATTGAAAATACCTTATAGTATAACGAAATATGCAGTGTATCACTGAAAATACCTTCTAATATATCGTAGTTTATCATTGAAAATACCTTATAATATAACGTAATATGCAGTATATCATTGAAAATACCTTATAATATAGCGTAATATGCAGTGTAACATTGAAAATACCTTATAATATATCGTAGTTTATCATTGAAAACGCCTTATAATGTAACGTAATATGGAGTGTTTCAATGAAAATACCTTATAATATAACGTACTATGCAGCGTATCATTGAAAATACCTTATAATATATCGTAATATGCAGTGTACCATTGAAAATACCTTATAATATATCGTAATATGCAGTGTATCATTGAAAATACCTTATAATATTTCGTAATTTGTAGTGTATCATTGAAAATACCTTATAATATAACGTAATATGCAGTGTATCATTGAAAATACCTTATAATATAACGTAATATGCAGTGTGTCATTGAACATACCTTATATTATGTCGTAGTTTATCATTGAAAATACCTTATAGTATAACGAAATATGCAGTGTATCACTGAAAATACCTTCTAATATATCGTAGTTTATCATTGAAAATACCTTATAATATAACGTAATAAGCAGTGTATCATTGAAAATGCCTTATAATATATCGTAATATGCAGTGTATCATTGAAAATACCTTATAATATTTCGTAATTTGTAGTGTATCATTGAAAATACCTTATAATATAACGTAATATGCAGTGTATCATTGAAAATACCTTATAATATATAGTAGTTTATCATTGAAAATACCTTATAACATAACGTAATATACAGTTTAACATTGAAAATACCTTATAATATAACGTACTATGCAGCGTATCATTGAAAATACCTTATAATATATCGTAATATGCAGTGTATCATTGAAAATACCTTATAATATATCGTAATATGCAGTGTATCATTGAAAATACCTTATAATATTTCGCAATTTGTAGTGTATCATTGAAAATACCTTATAATATAACGTAATATGCAGTGTATCATTGAAAATACCTTATAATATAACGTAATATGCAGTGTGTCATTGAACATACCTTATATTATGTCGTAGTTTATCATTGAAAATACCTTATAGTATAACGAAATATGCAGTGTATCACTGAAAATACCTTCTAATATATCGTAGTTTATCATTGAAAATACCTTATAATATAACGTAATAAGCAGTGTATCATTGAAAATGCCTTATAATATATCGTAATATGCAGTGTATCATTGAAAATACCTTATAATATTTCGTAATTTGTAGTGTATCATTGAAAATACCTTATAATATAACGTAATATGCAGTGTATCACTGAAAATACCTTCTAATATATCGTAGTTTATCATTGAAAATACCTTATAATATATCGTAATATGCAGTGTATCATTGAAAAAACCTTATAATATTTCGTAATTTGTAGTGTATCATTGAAAATACCTTATAATATAGCGTACTATGCCGTGTATCATTGAAAATACCTTATATTATAACGTAATATGCAGTGTATCATTGAAAATACCTGGTAATATAACGTAATATGCAGTGTATCATTGAAAATACCTTACAATATAACGTAATATGCAGTGTATCATTGAAAATACCTTCTAATATATCGTAGTTTATCATTGAAAATACATTATAATATAACGTAATATACAGTGTATCATTGAAAATACAATTTATAATATATCGTAATATGCAGTGTATCATTGAAAATACCTTATAATATAACGTAATATGCAGTGTATCATTGAAAATACCTTATATTATAACGTAATATACAGTGTATCATAGAAAATACCTTATAATATAACGGAATATGCAGAGTATCATAGAAAATACCTTATAATATAACGGTATATGCAGAGTATCATAGAAAATACCTTATAATATAACGTAATATGCAGTGTATCATTGAAAATACCTTATAGTATAACGTAATATGCAGTGTATCATTGAAAATACCTTAGAATATAACGTAATATGCAGTATATCATTGAAAATACCTTCTAATATATCGTAGTTTATCATTGAAAATACCTTATAATATAACGTAATATACAGTGTATCATTGAAAATACCTTATAATATAACGTAATATGCAGTGTATCATTGAAAATACCTTATAATATAACGTACTATGCAGCGTATCACTGAAAATACCTTCTAATATATCGTAGTTTATCATTGAAAATACCTTATAATATAACGTAATATGCAGTGTGTCATTGAACATACCTTATATTATGTCGTAGTTTATCATTGAAAATACCTTATAGTATAACGTAATATACAGTGTATCATTGAAAATACATTATAATATAACGTAATATGCAGTGTATCATTGAAAATAACTTATAACATAACGTAATATACAGCGTATCATTGAAAATACCTTATAATATATCGTAATATGCAGTGTATCATTGAAAATACCTTATAATTTAACGTAATATGCAGTGTATCATTGAAAATACCTTATATTATAACGTAATATACAGTGTATCATAGAAAATACCTTATAATATAACGTAATATGCAGTGTATCATTGAAAATACCTTATATTATAACGTAATATACAGTGTATCATAGAAAATACCTTATAATATAACGTAATATGCAGTGTATCATTGAAAATACCTTATAATATAACGTAATATGCAGTACATCATTGAAAATACCTTATAATATTTCGTAATTTGTAGTGTATCATTGAAAATACCTTATAATATAACGTAATATGCAGTGTATCATTGAAAATACCTTATATTATAACGTAATATGCAGTGTATCATTGAAAATACCTTGTAATATAACGTAATATGCAGTGTATCATTGAAAATACCTTATAATATATCGTAGTTTATCATTGAAAATGCCTTATAATGTAACGTAATATGCAGTATATCATTGAAAATACCTTATAATATAGCGTAATATGCAGTGTATCATTGATAATACCTTATAATATAACGTACTATGCAGTGTATCATTGAAAATACCTTATAATATATCGTAATATGCAGTGTATCATTGAAAATATCTTATAATATTTCGTAATTTGTAGTGTATCATTGAAAATACCTTATAATATAGCGTAAGATGCAGTGTATCATTGAAAATACCTTATAATATATCGTAGTTTATCATTGAAAATACCTTATAATATAACGTAATATGCAGTGTATCATTGAAAATACCTTCTAATATATCGTAGTTTATCATTGAAAATACCTTATAATATAACGTAATATACAGTGTATCATTGAAAATACCTTATAATATATCGTAATATGCAGTGTATCATTGAAAATACCTTCTAATATATCGTAGTTTATCATTGAAAATGCCATGTAATATAACGTAATATACAGTGTATCATTGAAAATACCTTATAATATAACGAAATATGCAGTGTGTCATTGAACATACCTTATATTATATCGTAGTTTATCATTGAAAACGCCTTATAATGTAACGTAATATGGAGTGTTTCAATGAAAATACCTTATAATATAACGGAATATGCAGAGTATCATTGAAAATACCTTATAATATAACGTAATATGCAGTGTATCATTGAAAATACCCAATAATATAACGTACTATGCAGCGTATCACTGAAAATACCTTCTAATATATCGTAGTTTATCATTGAAAATACCTTATAATATAACGTAATATACAGTGTATCATTGAAAATATCTTATAATATAACGTAATATGCAGTGTATCATTGAAAATACCTTGTAATATATCGTAGTTTATCATTGAAAATACCTTCTAATATATCGTAGTTTATCATTGAAAATACCTTCTAATATATCGTAGTTTATCATTGAAAATACCTTATAATATAACGTAATATACAGTGTATCATTGAAAATACCTTATAATATAACGTAATATGCAGTGTATCATTGAAAATACCTAATAATATAACGTAATATGCAGTGTATCATTGAAAATACCTTATAATATAACGTACTATGCAGCGTATCACTGAAAATACCTTCTAATATATCGTAGTTTATCATTGAAAATACCTTATAATATAACGTAATATACAGTGTATCATTGAAAATACCTTATAATATATCGTAATATGCAGTGTATCATTGAAAATACCTTCTAATATATCGTAGTTTATCATTGAAAATGCCATATAATATAACGTAATATACAGTGTATCATTGAAAATACCTTATTATATAACGAAATATGCAGTGTGTCATTGAACATACCTTATATTATATCGTAGTTTATCATTGAAAACGCCTTATAATGTAACGTAATATGGAGTGTTTCAATGAAAATACCTTATAATATAACGGAATATGCAGAGTATCATTGAAAATACCTTATAATATAACGTAATATGCAGAGTATCATTGAAAATACCTTATAATATAACGTAATATGCAGTGTATCATTGAAAATACCCAATAATATAACGTACTATGCAGCGTATCACTGAAAATACCTTCTAATATATCGTAGTTTATCATTGAAAATACCTTATAATATAACGTAATATACAGTGTATCATTGAAAATATCTTATAATATAACGCAATATGCAGTGTATCATTGAAAATACCTTGTAATATATCGTAGTTTATCATTGAAAATACCTTCTAATATATCGTAGTTTATCATTGAAAATACCTTCTAATATATCGTAGTTTATCATTGAAAATACCTTATAATATAACGTAATATACAGTGTATCATTGAAAATACCTTATAATATAACGTAATATGCAGTGTATCATTGAAAATACCTTATAATATATAGTAGTTTATCATTGAAAATACCTTATAACATAACGTAAATTGCAGAGTATCATTGAAAATACCTTATAATATAACGTACTTTGCAGCGTATCATTGAAAATACCTTATAATATATCGTAATATGCAGTGTATCATTGAAAATACCTTATAATATATCGTAATATGCAGTGTATCATTGAAAAAACCTTATAATATTTCGTAATTTGTAGTGTATCATTGAAAATACCTTATAATATAGCGTACTATGCCGTGTATCATTGAAAATACCTTATATTATAACGTAATATGCAGTGTATCATTGAAAATACCTGGTAATATAACGTAATATGCAGTGTATCATTGAAAATACCTTACAATATAACGTAATATGCAGTGTATCATTGAAAATACCTTCTAATATATCGTAGTTTATCATTGAAAATACATTATAATATAACGTAATATACAGTGTATCATTGAAAATACAATTTATAATATATCGTAATATGCAGTGTATCATTGAAAATACCTTATAATATAACGTAATATGCAGTGTATCATTGAAAATACCTTATATTATAACGTAATATACAGTGTATCATAGAAAATACCTTATAATATAACGGAATATGCAGAGTATCATAGAAAATACCTTATAATATAACGGAATATGCAGAGTATCATAGAAAATACCTTATAATATAACGTAATATGCAGTGTATCATTGAAAATATCTTATAATATAACGCAATATGCAGTGTATCATTGAAAATACCTTGTAATATATCGTAGTTTATCATTGAAAATACCTTCTAATATATCGTAGTTTATCATTGAAAATACCTTCTAATATATCGTAGTTTATCATTGAAAATACCTTATAATATAACGTAATATACAGTGTATCATTGAAAATACCTTATAATATAACGTAATATGCAGTGTATCATTGAAAATACCTAATAATATAACGTAATATGCAGTGTATCATTGAAAATACCTTATAATATAACGTACTATGCAGCGTATCACTGAAAATACCTTCTAATATATCGTAGTTTATCATTGAAAATACCTTATAATATAACGTAATATACAGTGTATCATTGAAAATACCTTATAATATATCGTAATATGCAGTGTATCATTGAAAATACCTTCTAATATATCGTAGTTTATCATTGAAAATGCCATATAATATAACGTAATATACAGTGTATCATTGAAAATACCTTATTATATAACGAAATATGCAGTGTGTCATTGAACATACCTTATATTATATCGTAGTTTATCATTGAAAACGCCTTATAATGTAACGTAATATGGAGTGTTTCAATGAAAATACCTTATAATATAACGGAATATGCAGAGTATCATTGAAAATACCTTATAATATAACGTAATATGCAGTGTATCATTGAAAATACCCAATAATA
Organism: Lasioglossum lativentre; assembly: GCA_916610255.1. Classification (NCBI taxonomy): domain Eukaryota; kingdom Metazoa; phylum Arthropoda; class Insecta; order Hymenoptera; family Halictidae; genus Lasioglossum; species Lasioglossum lativentre. The sequence goes on along the minus strand of CAKAJI010000232.1, from coordinate 802,657 downwards.
TAACGTACTATGCAGCGTATCACTGAAAATACCTTCTAATATATCGTAGTTTATCATTGAAAATACCTTATAATATAACGTAATATACAGTGTATCATTGAAAATATCTTATAATATAACGCAATATGCAGTGTATCATTGAAAATACCTTGTAATATATCGTAGTTTATCATTGAAAATACCTTCTAATATATCGTAGTTTATCATTGAAAATACCTTCTAATATATCGTAGTTTATCATTGAAAATACCTTATAATATAACGTAATATACAGTGTATCATTGAAAATACCTTATAATATAACGTAATATGCAGTGTATCATTGAAAATACCTTATAATATATAGTAGTTTATCATTGAAAATACCTTATAACATAACGTAAATTGCAGAGTATCATTGAAAATACCTTATAATATAGCGTACTATGCCGTGTATCATTGAAAATACCTTATATTATAACGTAATATGCAGTGTATCATTGAAAATACCTGGTAATATAACGTAATATGCAGTGTATCATTGAAAATACCTTACAATATAACGTAATATGCAGTGTATCATTGAAAATACCTTCTAATATATCGTAGTTTATCATTGAAAATACATTATAATATAACGTAATATACAGTGTATCATTGAAAATACAATTTATAATATATCGTAATATGCAGTGTATCATTGAAAATACCTTATAATATAACGTAATATGCAGTGTATCATTGAAAATACCTTATATTATAACGTAATATACAGTGTATCATAGAAAATACCTTATAATATAACGGAATATGCAGAGTATCATAGAAAATACCTTATAATATAACGGAATATGCAGAGTATCATAGAAAATACCTTATAATATAACGTAATATGCAGTGTATCATTGAAAATACCTTATAGTATAACGTAATATGCAGTGTATCATTGAAAATACCTTAGAATATAACGTAATATGCAGTATATCATTGAAAATACCTTCTAATATATCGTAGTTTATCATTGAAAATACCTTATAATATAACGTAATATACAGTGTATCATTGAAAATACCTTATAATATAACGTAATATGCAGTGTATCATTGAAAATACCTTATAATATAACGAAATATGCAGTGTATCACTGAAAATACCTTCTAATATATCGTAGTTTATCATTGAAAATACCTTATAATATAACGTAATATGCAGTGTGTCATTGAACATACCTTATATTATGTCGTAGTTTATCATTGAAAATACCTTATAGTATAACGTAATATACAGTGTATCATTGAAAATACATTATAATATAACGTAGTATGCAGTGTATCATTGAAAATACCTAATAATATAACGTAATATGCAGTGTATCATTGAAAATACCTTATAATGTAACGTACTATGCAGCGTATCACTGAAAATACCTTCTAATATATCGTAGTTTATCATTGAAAATACATTATAATATAACGTAATATACAGTGTATCATTGAAAATACCTTATAATATAACGTACTATGCAGCGTATCATTGAAAATACCTTATAATATATCGTAATATGCAGTGTATCATTGAAAATACCTTATAATATAACGTAATATGCAGTGTATCATTGAAAATACCTTACAATATAACGTAATATGCAGTGTATCATTGAAAATACCTTCTAATATATCGTAGTTTATCATTGAAAATACATTATAATATAACGTAATATACAGTGTATCATTGAAAATACAATTTATAATATATCGTAATATGCAGTGTATCATTGAAAATACCTTATAATATAACGTAATATGCAGTGTATCATTGAAAATACCTTATATTATAACGTAATATACAGTGTATCATAGAAAATACCTTATAATATAACGGAATATGCAGAGTATCATAGAAAATACCTTATAATATAACGGAATATGCAGAGTATCATAGAAAATACCTTATAATATAACGTAATATGCAGTGTATCATTGAAAATACCTTATAGTATAACGTAATATGCAGTGTATCATTGAAAATACCTTAGAATATAACGTAATATGCAGTATATCATTGAAAATACCTTCTAATATATCGTAGTTTATCATTGAAAATACCTTATAATATAACGTAATATACAGTGTATCATTGAAAATACCTTATAATATAACGTAATATGCAGTGTATCATTGAAAATACCTTATAATATAACGTACTATGCAGCGTATCACTGAAAATACCTTCTAATATATCGTAGTTTATCATTGAAAATACCTTATAATATAACGTAATATGCAGTGTGTCATTGAACATACCTTATATTATGTCGTAGTTTATCATTGAAAATACCTTATAGTATAACGTAATATACAGTGTATCATTGAAAATACATTATAATATAACGTAGTATGCAGTGTATCATTGAAAATACCTAATAAAATAACGTAATATGCAGTGTATCATTGAAAATACCTTATAATATAACGTACTATGCAGCGTATCACTGAAAATACCTTCTAATATATCGTAGTTTATCATTGAAAATACCTTATAATATAACGTAATATGCAGTGTATCATTGAAAATACCTTATAATATAACGTAATATGCAGTGTATCATTGAAAATACCTTATATTATAACGTAATATACAGTGTATCATAGAAAATACCTTATAATATAACGGAATATGCAGAGTATCATAGAAAATACCTTATAATATAACGGAATATGCAGAGTATCATAGAAAATACCTTATAATATAACGTAATATGCAGTGTATCATTGAAAATACCTTATAATATAGCGTAATATGCAGTGTATCATTGAAAATTTCCTATAATATAACTTAATATGCAGTGTATCATTGAAAATACCTTATAATATAATGTACTATGCAGCGTATCATTGAAAATACCTTATAATATATCGTAATATGCAGTGTATCATTGAAAATACCTTATAATATAACGTAATATGCAGTGTATCATTGAAAATACCTTATAATATAACGTAATATGCAGTGTATCATAGAAAATACCTTATAATATAACGGAATATGCAGAGTATCATAGAAAATACCTTATAATATAACGTAATATGCAGTGTATCATTGAAAATACCTTATAATATAGCGTAATATGCAGTGTATCATTGAAAATTTCCTATAATATAACTTAATATGCAGTGTATCATTGAAAATACCTTATAATATAACGTAATATGCAGCGTATCATTGAAAATACCTTATAATATATCGTAATATGCAGTGTATCATTGAAAATACCTTATAATATAACGTAATATGCAGTGTATCATAGAAAATACCTTATAATATAACGTAATATGCAGTGTATCATAGAAAATACCTTATAATATAGCGTAATATGCAGTGTATCATTGAAAATACATTATAATATAACGTAATATGCAGTGTATCATTGAAAATACCTTATAACATAACGTAATATACAGTGTATCATTGAAAATACCTTATAATATAATGTACTATGCAGCGTATCATTGAAAATACCTTATAATATATCGTAATATGCAGTGTATCATTGAATATACCTTATAATATAACGTAATATGCAGTGTATCATTGAAAATACCTTATATTATAACGTAATATACAGTGTATCATAGAAAATACCTTATAATATAACGTAATATGCAGTGTATCATTGAAAATACCTTATAATATAACGTAATATGCAGTATATCATTGAAAATACCTTATAATATAGCGTAATATGCAGTGTATCATTGATAATACCTTATAATATAACGTACTATGCAGTGTATCATTGAAAATACCTTATAATATATCGTAATATGCAGTGTATCATTGAAAATATCTTATAATATTTCGTAATTTGTAGTGTATCATTGAAAATACCTTATAATATAGCGTAATATGCAGTGTATCATTGTAAATACCTTATAATATATTGTAGTTTATCATTGAAAATACCTTATAATATAACGTAATATGCAGTGTATCATTGAAAATACCTTATAATATAGCGTAATATGCAGTGTACCATTGAAAATTTCCTATAATATAACTTAATATGCAGTGTATCATTGAATATACCTAATAATATAACGTAATATACAGTGTATCATAGAAAATACCTTATAATATAACGTAATATGCAGTGTATCATTGAAAATACCTTACAATATAACGTAATATGCAGTGTATCATTGAAAATACCTTCTAATATATCGTAGTTTATCATTGAAAATACATTATAATATAACGTAATATACAGTGTATCATTGAAAATACAATTTATAATATATCGTAATATGCAGTGTATCATTGAAAATACCTTATAATATAACGTAATATGCAGTGTATCATTGAAAATACCTTATATTATAACGTAATATACAGTGTATCATAGAAAATACCTTATAATATAACGGAATATGCAGAGTATCATAGAAAATACCTTATAATATAACGGAATATGCAGAGTATCATAGAAAATACCTTATAATATAACGTAATATGCAGTGTATCATTGAAAATACCTTATAGTATAACGTAATATGCAGTGTATCATTGAAAATACCTTAGAATATAACGTAATATGCAGTATATCATTGAAAATACCTTCTAATATATCGTAGTTTATCATTGAAAATACCTTATAATATAACGTAATATACAGTGTATCATTGAAAATACCTTATAATATAACGTAATATGCAGTGTATCATTGAAAATACCTTATAATATAACGTACTATGCAGCGTATCACTGAAAATACCTTCTAATATATCGTAGTTTATCATTGAAAATACCTTATAATATAACGTAATATGCAGTGTGTCATTGAACATACCTTATATTATGTCGTAGTTTATCATTGAAAATACCTTATAGTATAACGTAATATACAGTGTATCATTGAAAATACATTATAATATAACGTAGTATGCAGTGTATCATTGAAAATACCTAATAAAATAACGTAATATGCAGTGTATCATTGAAAATACCTTATAATATAACGTACTATGCAGCGTATCACTGAAAATACCTTCTAATATATCGTAGTTTATCATTGAAAATACCTTATAATATAACGTAATATGCAGTGTATCATTGAAAATACCTTATAATATAACGTACTATGCAGCGTATCACTGAAAATACCTTCTAATATATCGTAGTTTATCATTGAAAATACCTTATAATATAACGTAATATACAGTGTATCATTGAAAATATCTTATAATATAACGTAATATGCAGTGTATCATTGAAAATACCTTCTAATATATCGTAGTTTATCATTGAAAATACCTTCTAATATATCGTAGTTTATCATTGAAAATACCTTATAATATAACGTAATATACAGTGTATCATTGAAAATACCTTATAATATAACGTACTATGCAGCGTATCATTGAAAATACCTTATAATATATCGTAATATGCAGTGTATCATTGAAAATACCTTATAATATAACGTAATATGCAGTGTATCATTGAAAATACCTTCTAATATATCGTAGTTTATCATTGAAAATACCTTATAATATAACGTAATATACAGTGTATCATTGAAAATACCTTATAATATAATGTACTATGCAGCGTATCATTGAAAATACCTTATAATATATCGTAATATGCAGTGTATCATTGAAAATACCTTATAATATAACGTAATATGCAGTGTATCATTGAAAATACCTTATATTATAACGTAATATACAGTGTATCATAGAAAATACCTTATAATATAACGGAATATGCAGAGTATCATAGAAAATACCTTATAATATAACGGAATATGCAGAGTATCATAGAAAATACCTTATAATATAACGTAATATGCAGTGTATCATTGAAAATACCTTATAATATAGCGTAATATGCAGTGTATCATTGAAAATTTCCTATAATATAACTTAATATGCAGTGTATCATTGAAAATACCTTATAATATAATGTACTATGCAGCGTATCATTGAAAATACCTTATAATATATCGTAATATGCAGTGTATCATTGAAAATACCTTATAATATAACGTAATATGCAGTGTATCATTGAAAATACCTTATAATATAACGTAATATGCAGTGTATCATAGAAAATACCTTATAATATAACGGAATATGCAGAGTATCATAGAAAATACCTTATAATATAACGTAATATGCAGTGTATCATTGAAAATACCTTATAATATAGCGTAATATGCAGTGTATCATTGAAAATTTCCTATAATATAACTTAATATGCAGTGTATCATTGAAAATACCTTATAATATAATGTACTATGCAGCGTATCATTGAAAATACCTTATAATATATCGTAATATGCAGTGTATCATTGAAAATACCTTATAATATAACGTAATATGCAGTGTATCATAGAAAATACCTTATAATATAACGTAATATGCAGTGTATCATTGAAAATACCTTATAATATAGCGTAATATGCAGTGTATCATTGAAAATACATTATAATATAACGTAATATGCAGTGTATCATTGAAAATACCTTATAACATAACGTAATATACAGTGTATCATTGAAAATACCTTATAATATAATGTACTATGCAGCGTATCATTGAAAATACCTTATAATATATCGTAATATGCAGTGTATCATTGAATATACCTTATAATATAACGTAATATGCAGTGTATCATTGAAAATACCTTATATTATAACGTAATATACAGTGTATCATAGAAAATACCTTATAATATAACGTAATATGCAGTGTATCATTGAAAATACCTTATAATATAACGTAATATGCAGTATATCATTGAAAATACCTTATAATATAGCGTAATATGCAGTGTATCATTGATAATACCTTATAATATAACGTACTATGCAGTGTATCATTGAAAATACCTTATAATATATCGTAATATGCAGTGTATCATTGAAAATATCTTATAATATTTCGTAATTTGTAGTGTATCATTGAAAATACCTTATAATATAGCGTAATATGCAGTGTATCATTGTAAATACCTTATAATATATTGTAGTTTATCATTGAAAATACCTTATAATATAACGTAATATGCAGTGTATCATTGAAAATACCTTATAATATAGCGTAATATGCAGTGTACCATTGAAAATTTCCTATAATATAACTTAATATGCAGTGTATCATTGAATATACCTAATAATATAACGTAATATACAGTGTATCATAGAAAATACCTTATAATATAACGTAATATGCAGTGTATCATTGAAAATACCTTCTAATATATCGTAGTTTATCATTGAAAATACCTTATAATATAACGTAATATGCAGTGTATCATTGAAAATACCTTATAGTATAACGTAATATGCAGTGTATCATTGAAAATACCTTAGAATATAACGTAATATGCAGTATATCATTGAAAATACCTTCTAATATATCGTAGTTTATCATTGAAAATACCTTATAATATAACGTAATATACAGTGTATCATTGAAAATACCTTATAATATAACGTAATATGCAGTGTATCATTGAAAATACCTTATAATATAACGTACTATGCAGCGTATCACTGAAAATACCTTCTAATATATCGTAGTTTATCATTGAAAATACCTTATAATATAACGTAATATGCAGTGTATCATTGAACATACCTTATATTATGTCGTAGTTTATCATTGAAAATACCTTATAGTATAACGTAATATACAGTGTATCATTGAAAATACCTTATAATATAACGTAGTATGCAGTGTATCATTGAAAATACCTAATAATATAACGTAATATGCAGTGTATCATTGAAAATACCTTATAATATAACGTAATATGCAGTGTATCATTGAAAATACCTTATATTATAACGTAATATACAGTGTATCATAGAAAATACCTTATAATATAACGTAATATGCAGTGTATCATTGAAAATACCTTATAATATAACGTAATATGCAGTATATCATTGAAAATACCTTATAATATAGCGTAATATGCAGTGTATCATTGATAATACCTTATAATATAACGTACTATGCAGTGTATCATTGAAAATACCTTATAATATATCGTAATATGCAGTGTATCATTGAAAATATCTTATAATATTTCGTAATTTGTAGTGTATCATTGAAAATACCTTATAATATAGCGTAATATGCAGTGTATCATTGTAAATACCTTATAATATATTGTAGTTTATCATTGAAAATACCTTATAATATAACGTAATATGCAGTGTATCATTGAAAATACCTTATAATATAGCGTAATATGCAGTGTACCATTGAAAATTTCCTATAATATAACTTAATATGCAGTGTATCATTGAATATACCTAATAATATAACGTAATATACAGTGTATCATAGAAAATACCTTATAATATATCGTAATATGCAGTGTATCATAGAAAATACCTTATAATATAACGGAATATGCAGAGTATCATAGAAAATACCTTATAATATAACGTAATATGCAGTGTATCATTGAAAATACCTTCTAATATATCGTAGTTTATCATTGAAAATACCTTATAATATAACGTAATATACAGTGTATCATTGAAAATACATTATAATATAACGTAATATGCAGTGTATCATTGAAAATACCTTATATTATAACGTAATATACAGTGTATCATAGAAAATACCTTATAATATAACGTAATATGCAGCGTATCATTGAAAATACCTTATAATATATCGTAATATGCAGTGTATCATAGAAAATACCTTATAATATAACGTAATATGCAGAGTATCATAGAAAATACCTTATAATATAACGGAATATGCAGTGTATCATTGAAAATACCTTATAATATAACGTAATATGCAGCGTATCATTGAAAATACCTTATAATATATCGTAATATGCAGTGTATCATTGAAAATACCTTATAATATAACGTAATATGCAGTGTATCATAGAAAATACCTTATAATATAACGTAATATGCAGTGTATCATTGAAAATACCTTCTAATATATCGTTGTTTATCATTGAAAATACCTTATAATATAACGTAATATACAGTGTATCATTGAAAATACCTTATAACATAACGTAATATGCAGTGTATCATTGAAAATACCTTCTAATATAATGTACTATGCAGCGTATCATTGAAAATACCGTATAATATATCGTAATAAGCAGTGTATCATTGAAAATACCTTATAATATAACGGAATATGCAGAGTATCATAGAAAATACCTTATAATATAACGGAATATGCAGTGTATCATTGAAAATACCTTGTAATATAGCGTAATATGCAGTGTATCATTGAAAATTTCCTATAATATAACTTAATATGCAGTGTATCATTGAATATACCTAATAATATAACGTAATATACAGTGTATCATAGAAAATACCTTATAATATAACGTAATATGCAGTGTATCATTGAAAATACCTTCTAATATATCGTTGTTTATCATTGAAAATACCTTATAATATAACGTAATATACAGTGTATCATTGAAAATACCTTATAACATAACGTAATATACAGTGTATCATTGAAAATACCTTATAATATAATGTACTATGCAGCGTATCATTGAAAATACCTTATAATATATCGTAATATGCAGTGTATCATTGAAAATACCTTATAATATAACGTAATATGCAGTGTATCATAGAAAATACCTTATAATATAACGTAATATGCAGTGTATCATAGAAAATACCTTATAATATAGCGTAATATGCAGTGTATCATTGAAAATACATTATAATATAACGTAATATGCAGTGTATCATTGAAAATACCTTATAACATAACGTAATATACAGTGTATCATTGAAAATACCTTATAATATAATGTACTATGCAGCGTATCATTGAAAATACCTTATAATATATCGTAATATGCAGTGTATCATTGAATATACCTTATAATATAACGTAATATGCAGTGTATCATTGAAAATACCTTATATTATAACGTAATATACAGTGTATCATAGAAAATACCTTATAATATAACGTAATATGCAGTGTATCATTGAAAATACCTTATAATATAACGTAATATGCAGTATATCATTGAAAATACCTTATAATATAGCGTAATATGCAGTGTATCATTGATAATACCTTATAATATAACGTACTATGCAGTGTATCATTGAAAATACCTTATAATATATCGTAATATGCAGTGTATCATTGAAAATATCTTATAATATTTCGTAATTTGTAGTGTATCATTGAAAATACCTTATAATATAGCGTAATATGCAGTGTATCATTGTAAATACCTTATAATATATTGTAGTTTATCATTGAAAATACCTTATAATATAACGTAATATGCAGTGTATCATTGAAAATACCTTATAATATAGCGTAATATGCAGTGTACCATTGAAAATTTCCTATAATATAACTTAATATGCAGTGTATCATTGAATATACCTAATAATATAACGTAATATACAGTGTATCATAGAAAATACCTTATAATATAACGTAATATGCAGTGTATCATTGAAAATACCTTCTAATATATCGTAGTTTATCATTGAAAATACCTTATAATATAACGTAATATGCAGTGTATCATTGAAAATACCTTATAGTATAACGTAATATGCAGTGTATCATTGAAAATACCTTAGAATATAACGTAATATGCAGTGTATCATTGAAAATACCTTCTAATATATCGTAGTTTATCATTGAAAATACCTTATAATATAACGTAATATACAGTGTATCATTGAAAATACCTTATAATATAACGTAATATGCAGTGTATCATTGAAAATACCTTATAATATAACGTACTATGCAGCGTATCACTGAAAATACCTTCTAATATATCGTAGTTTATCATTGAAAATACCTTATAATATAACGTAATATGCAGTGTGTCATTGAACATACCTTATATTATGTCGTAGTTTATCATTGAAAATACCTTATAGTATAACGTAATATGCAGTGTATCATTGAAAATACATTATAATATAACGTAGTATGCAGTGTATCATTGAAAATACCTAATAATATAACGTAATATGCAGTGTATCATTGAAAATACCTTATAATATAACGTAATATGCAGTGTATCATTGAAAATACCTTATATTATAACGTAATATACAGTGTATCATAGAAAATACCTTATAATATAACGTAATATGCAGTGTATCATTGAAAATACCTTATAATATAACGTAATATGCAGTGTATCATTGAAAATACCTTATAATATAGCGTAATATGCAGTGTATCATTGATAATACCTTATAATATAACGTACTATGCAGTGTATCATTGAAAATACCTTATAATATATCGTAATATGCAGTGTATCATTGAAAATATCTTATAATATTTCGTAATTTGTAGTGTATCATTGAAAATACCTTATAATATAGCGTAATATGCAGTGTATCATTGTAAATACCTTATAATATATTGTAGTTTATCATTGAAAATACCTTATAATATAACGTAATATGCAGTGTATCATTGAAAATACCTTATAATATAGCGTAATATGCAGTGTACCATTGAAAATTTCCTATAATATAACCTAATATGCAGTGTATCATTGAATATACCTAATAATATAACGTAATATACAGTGTATCATAGAAAATACCTTATAATATATCGTAATATGCAGTGTATCATAGAAAATACCTTATAATATAACGGAATATGCAGAGTATCATAGAAAATACCTTATAATATAACGTAATATGCAGTGTATCATTGAAAATACCTTCTAATATATCGTAGTTTATCATTGAAAATACCTTATAATATAACGTAATATACAGTGTATCATTGAAAATACATTATAATATAACGTAATATGCAGTGTATCATTGAAAATACCTTATATTATAACGTAATATACAGTGTATCATAGAAAATACCTTATAATATAACGTAATATGCAGCGTATCATTGAAAATACCTTATAATATATCGTAATATGCAGTGTATCATAGAAAATACCTTATAATATAACGGAATATGCAGAGTATCATAGAAAATACCTTATAATATAACGGAATATGCAGTGTATCATTGAAAATACCTTATAATATAATGTACTATGCAGCGTATCATTGAAAATACCTTATAATATAACGTAATATGCAGTGTATCATTGAAAATACCTTATAATATAACGTAATATGCAGTGTATCATAGAAAATACCTTATAATATAACGTAATATGCAGTGTATCATTGAAAATACCTTCTAATACATCGTTGTTTATCATTGAAAATACCTTATAATATAACGTAATATACAGTGTATCATTGAAAATACCTTATAACATAACGTAATATACAGTGTATCATTGAAAATACCTTATAATATAATGTACTATGCAGCGTATCATTGAAAATACCTTATAATATATCGTAATAAGCAGTGTATCATTGAAAATACCTTATAATATAACGGAATATGCAGAGTATCATAGAAAATACCTTATAATATAACGGAATATGCAGTGTATCATTGAAAATACCTTGTAATATAGCGTAATATGCAGTGTATCATTGAAAATTTCCTATAATATAACTTAATATGCAGTGTATCATTGAATATACCTAATAATATAACGTAATATACAGTGTATCATAGAAAATACCTTATAATATAACGTAATATGCAGTGTATCATTGAAAATACCTTCTAATATATCGTTGTTTATCATTGAAAATACCTTATAATATAACGTAATATACAGTGTATCATTGAAAATACCTTATAACATAACGTAATATACAGTGTATCATTGAAAATACCTTATAATATAATGTACTATGCAGCGTATCATTGAAAATACCTTATAATATATCGTAATATGCAGTGTATCATTGAAAATACCTTATAATATAACGTAATATGCAGTGTATCATTGAAAATACCTTATATTATAACGTAATATACAGTGTATCATAGAAAATACCTTATAATATAACGTAATATGCAGTGTATCATTGAAAATACCTTATAATATAACGTAATATGCAGTATATCATTGAAAATACCTTATAATATAGCGTAATATGCAGTGTATCATTGATAATACCTTATAATATAACGTACTATGCAGTGTATCATTGAAAATACCTTATAATATATCGTAATATGCAGTGTATCATTGAAAATACCTTATAATATTTCGTAATTTGTAGTGTATCATTGAAAATACCTTATAATATAGCGTAATATGCAGTGTATCATTGTAAATACCTTATAATATATTGTAGTTTATCATTGAAAATACCTTATAATATAACGTAATATGCAGTGTATCATTGAAAATACCTTATAATATAGCGTAATATGCAGTGTATCATTGAAAATTTCCTATAATATAACTTAATATGCAAGGTGTCATTGAATATACCTAATAATATAACGTAATATACAGTGTATCATAGAAAATACCTTATAATATAACGTAATATGCAGTGTATCATTGAAAATACCTTCTAATATATCGTAGTTTATCATTGAAAATACCTTATAATATAACGTAATATACAGTGTATCATTGAAAATACATTATAATATAACGTAATATGCAGTGTATCATTGAAAATACCTTATATTATAACGTAATATACAGTGTATCATAGAAAATACCTTATAATATAACGTAATATGCAGCGTATCATTGAAAATACCTTATAATATATCGTAATATGCAGTGTATCATAGAAAATACCTTATAATATATCGTAGTTTATCATTGAAAATACCTTATAATATAACGTAATATACAGTGTATCATTGAAAATACATTATAATATAACGTAATATGCAGTGTATCATTGAAAATACCTTATATTATAACGTAATATACAGTGTATCATAGAAAATACCTTATAATATAACGTAATATGCAGCGTATCATTGAAAATACCTTATAATATATCGTAATATGCAGTGTATCATAGAAAATACCTTATAATATAACGGAATATGCAGAGTATCATAGAAAATACCTTATAATATAACGGAATATGCAGTGTATCATTGAAAATACCTTATAATATAATGTACTATGCAGCGTATCATTGAAAATACCTTATAATATATCGTAATATGCAGTGTATCATTGAAAATACCTTATAATATAACGTAATATGCAGTGTATCATAGAAAATACCTTATAATATAACGTAATATGCAGTGTATCATTGAAAATACCTTCTAATATATCGTTGTTTATCATTGAAAATACCTTATAATATAACGTAATATACAGTGTATCATTGAAAATACCTTATAACATAACGTAATATACAGTGTATCATTGAAAATACCTTATAATATAATGTACTATGCAGTGTATCATTGAAAATACCTTATAATATATCGTAATATGCAGTGTATCATTGAAAATACCTTATAATATAACGGAATATGCAGAGTATCATAGAAAATACCTTATAATATAACGGAATATGCAGTGTATCATTGAAAATACCTTATAATATAGCGTAATATGCAGTGTATCATTGAAAATTTCCTATAATATAACTTAATATGCAGTGTATCATTGAATATACCTAATAATATAACGTAATATACAGTGTATCATAGAAAATACCTTATAATATAACGTAATATGCAGTGTATCATTGAAAATACCTTCTAATATATCGTTGTTTATCATTGAAAATACCTTATAATATAACGTAATATACAGTGTATCATTGAAAATACCTTATAACATAACGTAATATACAGTGTATCATTGAAAATACCTTATAATATAATGTACTATGCAGCGTATCATTGAAAATACCTTATAATATATCGTAATATGCAGTGTATCATTGAAAATACCTTATAATATAACGTAATATGCAGTGTATCATTGAAAATACCTTATATTATAACGTAATATACAGTGTATCATAGAAAATACCTTATAATATAACGTAATATGCAGTGTATCATTGAAAATACCTTATAATATAACGTAATATGCAGTATATCATTGAAAATACCTTATAATATAGCGTAATATGCAGTGTATCATTGATAATACCTTATAATATAACGTACTATGCAGTGTATCATTGAAAATACCTTATAATATATCGTAATATGCAGTCTATCATTGAAAATATCTTATAATATTTCGTAATTTGTAGTGTATCATTGAAAATACCTTATAATATAGCGTAATATGCAGTGTATCATTGTAAATACCTTATAATATATTGTAGTTTATCATTGAAAATACCTTATAATATAACGTAATATGCATTGTATCATTGAAAATACCTTATAATATAGCGTAATATGCAGTGTATCATTGAAAATTTCCTATAATATAACTTAATATGCAAGGTGTCATTGAATATACCTAATAATATAACGTAATATACAGTGTATCATAGAAAATACCTTATAATATAACGTAATATGCAGTGTATCATTGAAAATACCTTCTAATATATCGTAGTTTATCATTGAAAATACCTTATAATATAACGTAATATACAGTGTATCATTGAAAATACATTATAATATTACGTAATATGCAGTGTATCATTGAAAATACCTTATATTATAACGTAATATACAGTGTATCATAGAAAATACCTTATAATATAACGTAATATGCAGCGTATCATTGAAAATACCTTATAATATATCGTAATATGCAGTGTATCATAGAAAATACCTTATAATATAACGTAATATGCAGCGTATCATTGAAAATACCTTATAATATATCGTAATATGCAGTGTATCATAGAAAATACCTTATAATATAACGGAATATGCAGAGTATCATAGAAAATACCTTATAATATAACGGAATATGCAGTGTATCATTGAAAATACCTTATAATATAACGTAATATGCAGTGTATCATTGAAAATACCTTATAATATAACGTAATATGCAGTGTATCATAGAAAATACCTTATAATATAACGGAATATGCAGAGTATCATAGAAAATACCTTATAATATAACGTAATATGCAGTGTATCATTGAAAATACCTTATAATATAGCGTAATATGCAGTGTATCATTGAAAATTTCCTATAATATAACTTAATATGCAGTGTATCATTGAAAATACCTTATAATATAATGTACTATGCAGCGTATCATTGAAAATACCTTATAATATATCGTAATATGCAGTGTATCATTGAAAAATACCTTATAATATAACGTAATATGCAGTGTATCATTGAAAATACCTTATAATATAACGTAATATGCAGTGTATCATAGAAAATACCTTATAATATAGCGTAATATGCAGTGTATCATTGAAAATTTCCTATAATATAACTTAATATGCAGTGTATCATTGAATATACCTAATAATATAACGTAATATACAGTGTATCATAGAAAATACCTTATAATAAAACGTAATATGCAGTGTATCATTGAAAATACCTTCTAATATATCGTTGTTTATCATTGAAAATACCTTATAATATAACGTAATATGCAGTATATCATTGAAAATACCTTATAATATAGCGTAATATGCAGTGTATCATTGATAATACCTTATAATATAACGGAATATGCAGAGTATCATAGAAAATACCTTATAATATAACGTAATATGCAGTGTATCATTGAAAATACCTTATAATATAATGTACTATGCAGCGTATCATTGAAAATACCTTATAATATATCGTAATATGCAGTGTATCATTGAAAATACCTTATAATATAACGTAATATGCAGTGTATCATTGAAAATACCTTATATTATAACGTAATATACAGTGTATCATAGAAAATACCTTATAATATAACGTAATATGCAGTGTATCATTGAAAATACCATATAATATAACGTAATATGCAGTATATCATTGAAAATACCTTATAATATAGCGTAATATGCAGTGTATCATTGATAATACCTTATAATATAACGTAATATGCAGTGTATCATTGAAAATACCTTATAATATATCGTAATATGCAGTGTATCATTGAAAATATCTTATAATATTCGTAATTTGTAGTGTATCATTGAAAATACCTTATAATATAGCGTAATATGCAGTGTATCATTGTAAATACCTTATAATATATTGTAGTTTATCATTGAAAATACCTTATAATATAACGTAATATGCAGTGTATCATTGAAAATACCTTATAATATAGCGTAATATGCAGTGTATCATTGAAAATTTCCTATAATATAACTTAATATGCAAGGTGTCATTGAATATACCTAATAATATAACGTAATATACAGTGTATCATTGAAAATACCTTATAATAAACGTAATATGCAGTGTATCATTGAAAATACCTTCTAATATATCGTAGTTTATCATTGAAAATACCTTATAATATAACGTAATATACAGTGTATCATTGAAAATACATTATAATATAACGTAATATGCAGTGTATCATTGAAAATACCTTATATTATAACGTAATATACAGTGTATCATAGAAAATACCTTATAATATAAC
>CAKAJI010000232.1:600000-784684 GCA_916610255.1 Lasioglossum lativentre | reverse complement strand
AATATACCTTATAATATAACGTAATATGCAGTGTATCATTGAAAATACCTTATAATATAACGTAATATGGATTGTATCATTGAATATACCTTATAATATAACGTAATATGCAGTGTATCATTGAAAATATCTTATAATATATCATAATATGCAGTTTATCATTGAAAATACCTTATAATATAACGTAATATAAAGTGTATCATTGAAAACACCTTATAACATAACGTCATCTGCAGTGTATCATTGAAAACACCTTATAATATAAACGTAATATGCAGTGTATCAGTGAAAATACCTTACGATATAACGTAATCTGCAGTGTATCATTGAAAACACCTTATAATATAACGTAATATGCAGTGTATCATTGAAAATACCTTACGATATAACGTAATATGCAGTGTATCATTGAAAATACCTTATAATATAACGTAATATGCAGGGTATCATTGAAAATACCTTATGATATAACGTAATATGCAGTGTATCATTGAAAATACCTTATAATACAACGTAATATGCAGTGTATCATTGAAAACACCTTATAATATATAGTAGTTTACCATTGAAAATACCTTATAATATATAGTAGTTTACCATTGAAAATACCTTATAATATAACGTAATATGCAGTGTATCATTGAAAATACCTTATGATATAACGTAATATGCAGTGTATCATTGAAAATACCTTATAATATAACGTAATATGCAGTGTATCATTGAAAATACCTTATAATATAACGTAATATGCAGTGTATCATTGAAAATACCTTATAATATACGGTCATTTGTAGTGTATCAATGAAAATACCGTACAATATAAAGTAATATGCAGAGTATCATTGAAAATACCTTATAATATAACGTAATATGCAGTGTATCATTGAAAATACCTTATATAATAACGTAATATGCAGTGTATCATTGAAAATACCTTATAATATATAGTAGTTTACCATTGAATATACCTGTTGTATCATTGAAAATACCTTATAATATAACGTAATATGCAGTGTATCATTGAAAATACCATATAATATATCGTAATATGCAGTGTATCATTGAAAATACCTTATAATATAACGTAATATGGAGTGTATCATTGAATATACCTTATAATATAACGTAATATGCAGTGTATCATTGAAAATATCTTATAATATATCATAATATGCAGTTTATCATTGAAAATACCTTATAATATATAGTAGTTTACCATTGAAAATACGTTATAATATAACGTAATATGCAGTGTATCATTGAAAATACCTTATAATATATCGTAATTTGTAGTGTATCATTGAAAATACCTTATAATATATCATAATATGCAGTTTATCATTGAAAATACCTTATAATATAACGTAATATGCAGTGTATCATTGAAAATACCTTATAATATATAGTAGTTTACCATTGAAAATACCTTATGATATAACGTAATATTCAGTGTATCATTGAAAATATCTTATAATATATCATAATATGCAGTTTATCATTGAAAATACCTTATAATATAACGTATATGCAGTGTATCATTGAAAATACCTATAATATAACGTAATATGCAGTGTATCAGTGAAAATACCTCATAATATAACGTAATATGCAGTGTATCATTGAAAAATACCTTATAATATAACGTAATATGCAGTGTATCATTGAAAATACCTTATGATATAACGTAATATGCAGTTTATCATTGAAAATACCTTATAATATATAGTAGTTTACCATTGAAAATACCTTATAATATAACGTAATATGCAGTGTATCATTGAAAATACCTTATAATATATCGTAATTTGTAGTGTATCATTGAAAATACCTAATAATATAACGTAATATGCAGTGTATCATTGAAAATACCTTATAATATAACGTAATATGCAGTGTATCATTGAAAATACCTTATAATATAACGTAATATGCAGTGTATCATTGAAAATACCTTATAATATAACGTAATATGCAGTGTATCATTGAAAATACCTTATATTATAACGTAATATGCAGTGTATCATTGAAAATACCTTGTAATATAACGTAATATGCAGTGTATCATTGAAAATACCTTTTAATATATCGTAGTTTATCATTGAAAATGCTTATAATGTAACGTAATATGGAGTGTTTCAATGAAAATACCTTATAATATAACGGAATATGCAGATTATCATAGAAAATACCTTATAATATAACGTAGTATGCAGTGTATCATTGAAAATACCTTATAATATAGCGTAATATGCAGTGTATCATTGAAAATTTCCTATAATATAACGTAATATGCAGTGTATCATTGAAAATACCTTATAATATAACGTAATATGCAGTGTATCATTGAAAATACCTTATAATATAACGTAATATGCAGTGTATCATTGAAAATACCTTATATTATAACGTAATATGCAGTGTATCATTGAAAATACCTTGTAATATAACGTAATATGCAGTGTATCATTGAAAATACCTTTTAATATATCGTAGTTTATCATTGAAAATGCCTTATAATGTAACGTAATATGGAGTGTTTTCAATGAAAATACCTTATAATATAACGGAATATGCAGATTATCATAGAAAATACCTTATAATATAACGTAGTATGCAGTGTATCATTGAAAATACCTATAATATATCGTATTTTGTAGTGTATCATTGAAAATACCTTATAATATATCATAATATGCAGGTTTATCATTGAAAATACCTTATAATATAACGTAATATGCAGTGTATCATTGAAAATACCTTATAATATATAGTAGTTTACCATTGAAAATACCTTATAATATAACGTACTATGCAGCGTATCATTGAAAATACCTTATAATATAACGTAATATGCAGTGTATCATTGAAAATACCTTATGATATAACGTAATATGCAGTGTATCATTGAAAATACCTTATAATATAACGTAATATGCAGTGTATCATTGAAAATACCTTATGATATAACGTAATATTCAGTGTATCATTGAAAATATCTTATAATATATCATAATATGCAGTTTATCATTGAAAATACCTTATAATATAACGTAATATGCAGTGTATCATTGAAAATACCTTATAATATAACGTAATATGCAGTGTATCAGTGAAAATACCTCATAATATAACGTAATATGCAGGGTATCATTGAAAATACCTTATGATATAACGTAATATGCAGTGTATCATTGAAAATACCTTATAATATAACGTAATATGCAGTGTATCATTGAAAATACCTTATAATATAACGTAATATGCAGTGTATCATTGAAAATACCTTATAATATAACGTAATATGCAGTGTATCATTGAAAATACCTTATAATATACGGTCATTTGTAGTGTATCAATGAAAATACCGTACAATATAAAGTAATATGCAGAGTATCATTGAAAATACCTTATAATATAACGTAATATGCAGTGTATCATTGAAAATACCTTATAATATAACGTAATATGCAGTGTATCATTGAAAATACCTTATAATATATAGTAGTTTACCATTGAATATACCTTATAATATAACGTAATATGCAGTGTATCATTGAAAATACCTTATAATATAACGTAATATGGAGTGTATCATTGAATATACCTTATAATATAACGTAATATGCAGTGTATCATTGAAAATATCTTATAATATATCATAATATGCAGTTTATCATTGAAAATACCTTATAATATAACGTAATATAAAGTGTATCATTGAAAACACCTTATAACATAACGTCATCTGCAGTGTATCATTGAAAACACCTTATAATATAACGTAATATGCAGTGTATCAGTGAAAATACCTTACGATATAACGTAATCTGCAGTGTATCATTGAAAACACCTTATAATATAACGTAATATGCAGTGTATCATTGAAAATACCTTACGATATAACGTAATATGCAGTGTATCATTGAAAATACCTTATAATATAACGTAATATGCAGGGTATCATTGAAATACCTTATGATATAACGTAATATGCAGTGTATCATTGAAAATACCTTATAATACAACGTAATATGCAGTGTATCATTGAAAACACCTTATAATATATAGTAGTTTACCATTGAAAATACCTTATAATATATAGTAGTTTACCATTGAAAATACCTATAATATAACGTAATATGCAGTGTATCATTGAAAATACCTTATGATATAACGTAATATGCAGTGTATCATTGAAAATACCTTATAATATAACGTAATATGCAGTGTATCATTGAAAATACCTTATAATATAACGTAATATGCAGTGTATCATTGAAAATACCTTATATATACGGTCATTTGTAGTGTATCAATGAAAATACCGTACAATATAAAGTAATATGCAGAGTATCATTGAAAATACCTTATAATATAACGTAATATGCAGTGTATCATTGAAAATACCTTATAATATAACGTAATATGCAGTGTATCATTGAAAATACCTTATAATATATAGTAGTTTACCATTGAATATACCTTATAATATAACGTAATATGCAGTGTATCATTGAAAATACCTTATAATATAACGTAATATGCAGTGTATCATTGAAAATACCATATAATATATCGTAATATGCAGTGTATCATTGAAAATACCTTATAATATAACGTAATATGGAGTGTATCATTGAATATACCTTATAATATAACGTAATATGCAGTGTATCATTGAAAATATCTTATAATATATCATAATATGCAGTTTATCATTGAAAATACCTTATAATATATAGTAGTTTACCATTGAAAATACGTTATAATATAACGTAATATGCAGTGTATCATTGAAAATACCTTATAATATATCGTAATTTGTAGTGTATCATTGAAAATACCTTATAATATATCATAATATGCAGTTTATCATTGAAAATACCTTATAATATAACGCAATATGCAGTGTATCATTGAAAATACCTTATAATATATAGTAGTTTACCATTGAAAATACCTTATGATATAACGTAATATTCAGTGTATCATTGAAAATATCTTATAATATATCATAATATGCAGTTTATCATTGAAAATACCTTATAATATAACGTAATATGCAGTGTATCATTGAAAATACCTTATAATATAACGTAATATGCAGTGTATCAGTGAAAATACCTCATAATATAACGTAATATGCAGTGTATCATTGAAAATACCTTATAATATAACGTAATATGCAGGGTATCATTGAAAATACCTTATGATATAACGTAATATGCAGTTTATCATTGAAAATACCTTATAATATATAGTAGTTTACCATTGAAAATACCTTATAATATAACGTAATATGCAGTGTATCATTGAAAATACCTTATAATATATCGTAATTTGTAGTGTATCATTGAAAATACCTAATAATATAACGTAATATGCAGTGTATCATTGAAAATACCTTATAATATAACGTAATATGCAGTGTATCATTGAAAATACCTTATAATATAACGTAATATGCAGTGTATCATTGAAAAATACCTTATAATATAACGTAATATGCAGTGTATCATTGAAAATACCTTATATTATAACGTAATATGCAGTGTATCATTGAAAATACCTTGTAATATAACGTAATATGCAGTGTATCATTGAAAATACCTTTTAATATATCGTAGTTTATCATTGAAAATGCCTTATAATGTAACGTAATATGGAGTGTTTCAATGAAAATACCTTATAATATAACGGAATATGCAGATTATCATAGAAAATACCTTATAATATATCGTAGTATGCAGTTTTATCATTGAAAATACCTTATAATATAGCGTAATATGCAGTGTATCATTGAAAATTTCCTATAATATAACGTAATATGCAGTGTATCATTGAAAATACCTTATAATATAACGTAATATGCAGTGTATCATTGAAAATACCTTATAATATAACGTAATATGCAGTGTATCATTGAAAATACCTTATATTATAACGTAATATGCAGTGTATCATTGAAAATACCTTGTAATATAACGTAATATGCAGTGTATCATTGAAAATACCTTTTAATATATCGTAGTTTATCATTGAAAATGCCTTATAATGTAACGTAATATGGAGTGTTTCAATGAAAATACCTTATAATATAACGGAATATGCAGATTATCATAGAAAATACCTTATAATATAACGTAGTATGCAGTGTATCATTGAAAATACCTTATAATATATCGTATTTTGTAGTGTATCATTGAAAATACCTTATAATATATCATAATATGCAGTTTATCATTGAAAATACCTTATAATATAACGCAATATGCAGTGTATCATTGAAAATACCTTATAATATATAGTAGTTTACCATTGAAAATACCTTATAATATAACGTACTATGCAGCGTATCATTGAAAATACCTTATAATATAACGTAATATGCAGTGTATCATTGAAAATACCTTATGATATAACGTAATATGCAGTGTATCATTGAAAATACCTTATAATATAACGTAATATGCAATGTATCATTGAAAATACCTTATGATATAACGTAATATTCAGTGTATCATTGAAAATATCTTATAATATATCATAATATGCAGTTTATCATTGAAAATACCTTATAATATAACGTAATATGCAGTGTATCATTGAAAATACCTTATAATATAACGTAATATGCAGTGTATCAGTGAAAATACCTCATAATATAACGTAATATGCAGTGTATCATTGAAAATACCTTATAATATAACGTAATATGCAGGGTATCATTGAAAATACCTTATGATATAACGTAATATGCAGTTTATCATTGAAAATACCTTATAATATATAGTAGTTTACCATTGAAAATACCTTATAATATAACGTAATATGCAGTGTATCATTGAAAATACCTTATAATATATCGTAATTTGTAGTGTATCATTGAAAATACCTAATAATATAACGTAATATGCAGTGTATCATTGAAAATACCTTATAATATAACGTAATATGCAGTGTATCATTGAAAATACCTTATAATATAACGTAATATGCAGTGTATCATTGAAAATACGTTATAATATAACGTAATATGCAGTGTATCATTGAAAATACCTTATATTATAACGTAATATGCAGTGTATCATTGAAAATACCTTGTAATATAACGTAATATGCAGTGTATCATTGAAAATACCTTTTAATATATCGTAGTTTATCATTGAAAATGCCTTATAATGTAACGTAATATGGAGTGTTTCAATGAAAATACCTTATAATATAACGGAATATGCAGATTATCATAGAAAATACCTTATAATATAACGTAGTATGCAGTGTATCATTGAAAATACCTTATAATATAGCGTAATATGCAGTGTATCATTGAAAATTTCCTATAATATAACGTAATATGCAGTGTATCATTGAAAATACCTTGTAATATAACGTAATATGCAGTGTATCATTGAAAATACCTTTTAATATATCGTAGTTTATCATTGAAAATGCCTTATAATGTAACGTAATATGGAGTGTTTCAATGAAAATACCTTATAATATAACGGAATATGCAGATTATCATAGAAAATACCTTATAATATAACGTAGTATGCAGTGTATCATTGAAAATACCTTATAATATAGCGTAATATGCAGTGTATCATTGAAAATTTCCTATAATATAACGTAATATGCAGTGTATCATTGAAAATACCTTATATTATAACGTAATATGCAGTGTATCATTGAAAATACCTTGTAATATAACGTAATATGCAGTGTATCATTGAAAATACCTTTTAATATATCGTAGTTTATCATTGAAAATGCCTTATAATGTAACGTAATATGGAGTGTTTCAATGAAAATACCTTATAATATAACGGAATATGCAGAGTATCATAGAAAATACCTTATAATATAACGTAGTATGCAGTGTATCATTGAAAATACCTTATAATATAGCGTAATATGCAGTGTATCATTGAAAATTTCCTATAATATAACGTAATATGCAGTGTACCATTGAAAATACCTAATAATATAACGTAATATGCAGTGTATCATTGAAAATACCTTATAATATAACGTAATATGCAGTGTATCATTGAAAATACCTTATATTATAACGTAATATGCAGTGTATCATTGAAAATACCTTGTAATATAACGTAATATGCAGTGTATCATTGAAAATACCTTTTAATATATCGTAGTTTATCATTGAAAATGCCTTATAATGTAACGTAATATGGAGTGTTTCAATGAAAATACCTTATAATATAACGGAATATGCAGAGTATCATAGAAAATACCTTATAATATAACGTAGTATGCAGTGTATCATTGAAAATACCTTATAATATAGCGTAATATGCAGTGTATCATTGAAAATTTCCTATAATATAACGTAATATGCAGTGTACCATTGAAAATACCTAATAATATAACGTAATATGCAGTGTATCATTGAAAATACCTTATAATATAACGTAATAAGCAGGGTATCATTGAAAATACCTTATAATATAACGTAATATGCAGTGTATCATTGAAAATACCTTATATTATAACGTAATATGCAGTGTATCATTGAAAATACCTTGTAATATAACGTAATATGCAGTGTATCATTGAAAATACCTTGTAATATAACGTAATATGCAGTGTATCATTGAAAATACCTTATAATATATCGTAGTTTATCATTGAAAATGCCTTATAATGTAACGTAATATGCAGTGTATCATTGAAAATACCTTGTAATATAACGTAATATGCAGTGTATCATTGAAAATACCTTTTAATATATCGTAGTTTATCATTGAAAATGCCTTATAATTTAACGTAATATGGAGTGTTTCAATGAAAATACCTTATAATATAACGGAATATGCAGAGTATCATTGAAAATACCTTATAATATATCGTAATATGCAATGTATCATTGAAAATACCTTATAATATTTCGTCATTTGCAGCGTATCACTGAAAATACCTTCTAATATATCGAAGTTTATCATTGAAAATACCTTATAATATAACGTAATATACAGTGTATCATTGAAAATACCTTATAATATAACGTAGTATGCAGTGTATCATTGAAAATACCTTATAATATATCGTAATATGCAGTGTATCATTGAAAATATCTTATAATATAACGTAATATGCAGTGTATCATTGAAAATACCTAATAATATAACGTAATATGCAGTGTATCATTGAAAATACCTTATAATATAACGTACTATGCAGCGTATCACTGAAAATACCTTCTAATATATTGGAGTTTATCATTGAAAATACCTTATAATATAACGTAATATACAGTGTATCATTGGAAATACCTTATAATATAACGTAATATGCAGTGTATCACTGAAAATACCTTCTAATATATCGTAGTTTATCATTGAAAAATACCTTATAATATAACGTAATATACAGTGTATCATTGAAAATACCTTATAATATATCGTAATATGCAGTGTATAATTGAAAATACCTTATAATATATCGTAATATGCAGTGTATCATTGAAAATACCTTATATTATAACGTAATATACAGTGTATCATTGAAAATACCTTGTAATATAACGTAATATGCCGTGTATCATTGAAAATACCTTGTAATATAACGTAATATGCAGGGTATCATTGAAAATACCTTTTAATATATCGTAGTTTATCATTGAAAATGCCTTATAATGTAACGTAATATGGAGTGTTTCAATGAAAATACCTTATAATATAACGGAATATGCAGAGTATCATAGAAAATACCTTATAATATAACGTAGTATGCAGTGTATCATTGAAAATACCTTATAATATAGCGTAATATGCAGTGTATCATTGAAAATTTCCTATAATATAACGTAATATGCAGTGTATCATTGAAAATACCTAATAATATAACGTAATATGCAGTGTATCATTGAAAATACCTTATAATATAACGTAATATGCAGTGTATCATTGAAAATACCTTATAATATAACGTAATATGCAGTGTATCATTGAAAATACCTTATATTATAACGTAATATGCAGTGTATCATTGAAAATACCTTGTAATATAACGTAATATGCAGTGTATCATTGAAAATACCTTTTAATATATCGTAGTTTATCATTGAAAATGCCTTATAATGTAACGTAATATGGAATGTTTCAATGAAAATACCTTATAATATAACGGAATATGCAGATTATCATAGAAAATACCTTATAATATAACGTAGTATGCAGTGTATCATTGAAAATACCTTATAATATAGCGTAATATGCAGTGTATCATTGAAAATTTCCTATAATATAACGTAATATGCAGTGTATCATTGAAAATACCTTATGATATAACGTAATATGCAGTGTATCATTGAAAATACCTTACAATATAACGTAATATGCAGTGTATCATTGAAAACACCTTATAATATATAGTAGTTTACCATTGAAAATACCTTATAATATAACGTAATATGCAGTGTATCATTGAAAACACCTTATAATATATAGTAGTTTACCATTGAAAATACCTTATAATATAACGTAGTATGCAGTGTATCATTGAAAATACCTTATAATATAGCGTAATATGCAGTGTATCATTGAAAATTTCCTATAATATAACGTAATATGCTGTGTATCATTGAAAATACCTAATAATATAACGTAGTATGCAGTGTATCATTGAAAATACCTTATAATATAGCGTAATATGCAGTGTATCATTGAAAATTTCCTATAATATAACGTAATATGCAGTGTACCATTGAAAATACCTAATAATATAACGTAATATGCAGTGTATCATTGAAAATACCTTATAATATAACGTAATATGCAGTGTATCATTGAAAATACCTTATAATATAACGTAATATGCAGTGTATCATTGAAAATACATTATATTATAATGTAATATGCAGTGTATCATTGAAAATACCTTGTAATATAACGTAATATGCAGTGTATCATTGAAAATACCTTGTAATATAACGTAATATGCAGTGTATCATTGAAAATACCTTATAATATATCGTAGTTTATCATTGAAAATGCCTTATAATGTAACGTAATATGCAGTGTATCATTGAAAATACCTTGTAATATAACGTAATATGCAGTGTATCATTGAAAATACCTTTTAATATATCGTAGTTTATCATTGAAAATGCCTTATAATTTAACGTAATATGGAGTGTTTCAATGAAAATACCTTATAATATAACGGAATATGCAGAGTATCATTGAAAATACCTTATAATATATCGTAATATGCAATGTATCATTGAAAATACCTTATAATATTTCGTCATTTGCAGCGTATCACTGAAAATACCTTCTAATATATCGAAGTTTATCATTGAAAATACCTTATAATATAACGTAATATACAGTGTATCATTGAAAATACCTTATAATATAACGTAATATGCAGTGTATCATTGAAAATACCTCATAACATAACGTAATATACAGTGTATCATTGAAAATACCTTATAATATAACGTACTATGCAGTGTATCATTGAAAATACCTTATAATATATCGTAATATGCAGTGTATCATTGAAAATATCTTATAATATAACGTAATATGCAGTGTATCATTGAAAATACCTAATAATATAACGTAATATGCAGTGTATCATTGAAAATACCTTATAATATAACGTACTATGCAGCGTATCACTGAAAATACCTTCTAATATATTGGAGTTTATCATTGAAAATACCTTATAATATAACGTAATATACAGTGTATCATTGGAAATACCTTATAATATAACGTAATATGCAGTGTATCACTGAAAATACCTTCTAATATATCGTAGTTTATCATTGAAAATACCTTATAATATACCCTAATATACAGTGTATCATTGAAAATACCTTATAATATATCGTAATATGCAGTGTATCATTGAAAATACCTTATAATATAACGTAATATGCAGTGTATCATTGAAAATACCTTATATTATAACGTAATATACAGTGTATCATTGAAAATACCTTGTAATATAACGTAATATGCCGTGTATCATTGAAAATACCTTTTAATATAACGTAGTTTATCATTGAAAATGCCTTATAATGTAACGTAATATGGAGTGTTTCAATGAAAATACCTTATAATATAACGGAATATGCAGATTATCATAGAAAATACCTTATAATATAACGTAGTATGCAGTGTATCATTGAAAATACCTTATAATATAACGTAATATACAGTGTATCATTGAAAGTACCTTATAATATAACGTAATATGCAGTGTATCACTGAAAATACCTTCTAATATATCGTAGTTTATCATTGAAAATACCTTATAATATAACGTAATATGCAGTGTATCATTGAAAATACCTTATAATATAACGTAATATGCAGTGTATCATTGAAAATACCTTGATATTATAACGTAATATGCAGTGTATCATTGAAAATACCTTGTAATATAACGTAATATGCAGTGTATCATTGAAAATACCTTATAATATATCGTAGTTTATCATTGAAAATGCCTTATAATGTAACGTAATATGCAGTGTATCATTGAAAATACCTTGTAATATAACGTAATATGCAGTGTATCATTGAAAATACCTTTTAATATATCGCAGTTTATCATTGAAAATGCCTTATAATTTAACGTAATATGGAGTGTTTCAATGAAAATACCTTATAATATAACGGAATATGCAGAGTATCATTGAAAATACCTTATAATATATCGTAATATGCAATGTATCATTGAAAATACCTTTTAATATATCGTAGTTTATCATTGAAAATGCCTTATAATTTAACGTAATATGGAGTGTTTCAATGAAAATACCTTATAATATAACGGAATATGCAGTGTATCATTGAAAATACCTTATAATATAACGTAATATGCAGTGTATCATTGAAAATACCTCATAACATAACGTAATATACAGTGTATCATTGAAAATACCTTATAATATAACGTACTATGCAGTGTATCATTGAAAATACCTCATAATATATCGTAATATGCAGTGTATCATTGAAAATATCTTATAATATAACGTAATATGCAGTGTATCATTGAAAATACCTAATAATATAACGTAATATGCAGTGTATCATTGAAAATACCTTATAATATAACGTACTATGCAGCGTATCACTGAAAATACCTTCTAATATATTGCAGTTTATCATTGAAAATACCTTATTATATAACGTAATATACAGTGTATCATTGGAAATACCTTATAATATAACGTAATATGCAGTGTATCACTGAAAATACCTTCGAATATATCGTAGTTTATCATTGAAAATACCTTATAATATAACGTAATATACAGTGTATCATTGAAAATACCTTATAATATATCGTAATATGCAGTGTATCATTGAAAATACCTTATAATATAAAGTTAATATGCAGTGTATCATTGAAAATACCTTATATTATAACGTAATATGCAGTGTATCATTGAAAATACCTTATATTATAACGTAATATGCAGTGTATCATTGAAAATACCTTATGATATAACGTAATATGCAGTGTATCATTGAAAATATCTTATAATATAACGTAATATGCAGTGTATCATTGAAAATACCTAATAATATAACGTAATATGCAGTGTATCATTGAAAATACCTTATAATATAACGTACTATGCAGCGTATCACTGAAAATACCTTCTAATATATTGCAGTTTATCATTGAAAATACCTTATAATATAACGTAATATGCAGTGTATCATTGAAAATACCTTATAATATAACGTACTATGCAATGTATCATTGAAAATACCTAATAATATAACGTAATATGCAGTGTATCATTGAAAATACCTTATATTATAATGTAATATGCAGTGTATCATTGAAAATACCTTGTAATATAACGTAATATGCAGTGTATCATTGAAAATACCTTATAATATAACGTAATATGCAGTGTATCACTGAAAATACCTTCTAATATATCGTAGTTTATCATTGAAAATACCTTATAATATAACGTAATATGCAGTGTATCATTGAAAATACCTTCTAATATAACGTAATATGCAGTGTATCATTGAAAATACCTTATAATATATCGTAATATGCAATGTATCATTGAAAATACCTTATAATATTTCGTAATTTGTAGTGTATCATTGAAAATACCTTATAATATAGCGTAATATGCAGTGTATCATTGAAAATACCTTATAATATAACGTAATATGCAGTGTATCATTGAAAATACCTAATAATATAACGTAATATGCAGTGTATCGTTGAAAATACCTTATAATATAACGTAATATGCAGTGCATCATTGAAAATACCTTATAATATAACGTAATATGCAGTGTATCGTTGAAAATACCTTATAATATAACGTAATATGCAGTGTATCATTGAAAATACCTTATAACATAACGTACTATGCAGCGTATCACTGAAAATACCTTCTAGTATATCGTAGTTTATCATTGAAAATACCTTATAATATAACGTAATATACATTGTATCATTGAAAATACCTTATAATATAACGTAATATGCAGTGTATCACTGAAAATACCTTCTAATATATCGTAGTTTATCATTGAAAATACCTTATAACATAACGTAATATACAGTGTAACATTGAAAATACCTTATAATATAACGTACTATGCAGCGTATCATTGAAAATACCTTATAATATATCGTAATATGCAGCGTATCATTGAAAATACCTTATAATATATCGTAATATGCAGTGTATCATTGAAAATACCTTATAATATAACATAAAATGCATTGTATCATTGAAAATACCTTATATTATAACGTAATATGCAGTGTATCATTGAAAATACCTTGTAATATAACGTAATATGCAGTGTATCATTGAAAATACCTTATAATATAACGTAATATGCAGTGTATCATTGAAAATACCTTCTAATATATCGTAGTTTATCATTGAAAATACCTTATAATATAACGTAATATACAGTGTATCATTGAAAATACCTTATAATATAACGTAATATGCAGTGTATCACTGAAAATACCTTCTAATATATCGTAGTTTATCATTGAAAATACCTTATAATATCACGTAATATACAGTGTATCATTGAAAATACCTTATAATATAACGTAATATGCAGTGTATCACTGAAAATACCTTCTAATATATCGTAGTTTATCATTGAAAATACCTTATAATATAACGTACTATGCAGTGTATCATTGAAAATATCTTATAATATAACGTAATATGCAGTGAATCATTGAAAATACCTTATAATATAACGTAATATGCAGGGTATCATTGAAAATACCTTATATTATAACGTAATATGCAGTGTATCATTGAAAATACCTTATAATATAACGTAATATGCAGTGTATCATTGAAAATACCTTATAATATAACGTAATATGCAGTGTATCATTGAAAATACCTTCTAATATATCGTAGTTTATCATTGAAAATGCCTTATAATATAACGTAATATGCAGTGTTTCAATGAAAATACCTTATAATATAACGGAATATGCAGAGTATCATAGAAAATACCTCATAGTAATATGCAACGTATCATTGAAAATACCTTATAATATTTCGTAATTTGTAGTGTATCATTGAAAATACCTTATAATATAACGTAATATGCAGTGTATCACTGAAAATACCTTCTAATATATCGTAGTTTATCATTGAAAATACCTTATAATATAACGTAATATGCAGTGTATCATTGAAAATACCTTATATTATAACGTAATATACAGTGTATCATTGAAAATACCTTGTAATATAACGTAATATGCCGTGTATCATTGAAAATACCTTTTAATATAACGTAGTTTATCATTGAAAATGCCTTATAATGTAACGTAATATGGAGTGTTTCAATGAAAATACCTTATAATATAACGGAATATGCAGATTATCATAGAAAATACCTTATAATATAACGTAGTATGCAGTGTATCATTGAAAATACCTTATAATATAGCGTAATATGCAGTGTATCATTGAAAATTTCCTATAATATAACGTAATATGCAGTGTATCATTGAAAATACCTTATGATATAACGTAATATGCAGTGTATCATTGAAAATACCTTATAATATAACGTAATATGCAGTGTATCATTGAAAACACCTTATAATATATAGTAGTTTACCATTGAAAATACCTTATAATATAACGTAGTATGCAGTGTATCATTGAAAATACCTTATAATATAGCGTAATATGCAGTGTATCATTGAAAATTTCCTATAATATAACGTAATATGCTGCGTATCACTGAAAATACCTTCTAATATATCGTAGTTTATCATTGAAAATACCTTATAATATAACGTAATATACAGTGTATCATTGAAAGTACCTTATAATATAACGTAATATGCAGTGTATCACTGAAAATACCTTCTAATATATCGTAGTTTATCATTGAAAATACCTTATAATATAACGTAATATGCAGTGTATCATTGAAAATACCTTATAATATAACGTAATATGCAGTGTATCATTGAAAATACCTTTTAATATATCGTAGTTTATCATTGAAAATGCCTTATAATTTAACGTAATATGGAGTGTTTCAATGAAAATAC
Organism: Lasioglossum lativentre; assembly: GCA_916610255.1. NCBI lineage: Eukaryota > Metazoa > Arthropoda > Insecta > Hymenoptera > Halictidae > Lasioglossum > Lasioglossum lativentre. Next base: position 768,100 of record CAKAJI010000232.1, on the reverse strand, counting down.
CTTATAATATAACGGAATATGCAGTGTATCATTGAAAATACCTTATAATATAACGTAATATGCAGTGTATCATTGAAAATACCTCATAACATAACGTAATATACAGTGTATCATTGAAAATACCTTATAATATAACGTACTATGCAGTGTATCATTGAAAATACCTTATAATATATCGTAATATGCAGTGTATCATTGAAAATATCTTATAATATAACGTAATATGCAGTGTATCATTGAAAATACCTAATAATATAACGTAATATGCAGTGTATCATTGAAAATACCTTATAATATAACGTACTATGCAGCGTATCACTGAAAATACCTTCTAATATATTGCAGTTTATCATTGAAAATACCTTATAATATAACGTAATATACAGTGTATCATTGGAAATACCTTATAATATAACGTAATATGCAGTGTATCACTGAAAATACCTTCTAATATAACGTAATATGCAGTGTATCATTGAAAATACCTTATAATATAACGTAATATGCAGTGTATCATTGAAAATACCTTCTAATATATCGTAGTTTATCATTGAAAATACCTTATAATATAACGTAATATACAGTGTATCATTGAAAATACCTTATAATATAACGTAATATGCAGTGTATCACTGAAAATACCTTCTAATATATCGTAGTTTATCATTGAAAATACCTTATAATATCACGTAATATACAGTGTATCATTGAAAATACCTTATAATATAACGTAATATGCAGTGTATCACTGAAAATACCTTCTAATATATCGTAGTTTATCATTGAAAATACCTTATAATATAACGTACTATGCAGTGTATCATTGAAAATATCTTATAATATAACGTAATATGCAGTGAATCATTGAAAATACCTTATAATATAACGTAATATGCAGGGTATCATTGAAAATACCTTATATTATAACGTAATATGCAGTGTATCATTGAAAATACCTTGTAATATAACGTAATATGCAGTGTATCATTGAAAATACCTTATAATATAACGTAATATGCAGTGTATCATTGAAAATACCTTCTAATATATCGTAGTTTATCATTGAAAATGCCTTATAATATAACGTAATATGCAGTGTTTCAATGAAAATACCTTATAATATAACGGAATATGCAGAGTATCATAGAAAATACCTCATAGTAATATGCAACGTATCATTGAAAATACCTTATAATATTTCGTAATTTGTAGTGTATCATTGAAAATACCTTATAATATAACGTAATATGCAGTGTATCACTGAAAATACCTTCTAATGTATCGTAGTTTATCATTGAAAATACCTTATAATATAACGTAATATGCAGTGTATCATTGAAAATACCTTATATTATAACGTAATATACAGTGTATCATTGAAAATACCTTGTAATATAACGTAATATGCCGTGTATCATTGAAAATACCTTTTAATATAACGTAGTTTATCATTGAAAATGCCTTATAATGTAACGTAATATGGAGTGTTTCAATGAAAATACCTTATAATATAACGGAATATGCAGATTATCATAGAAAATACCTTATAATATAACGTAGTATGCAGTGTATCATTGAAAATACCTTATAATATAGCGTAATATGCAGTGTATCATTCAAAATTTCCTATAATATATCGTAATATGCAGTGTATCATTGAAAATACCTTATTATATAACGTAATATGCAGTGTATCATTGAAAATACCTTATAATATAACGTAATATGCAGTGTATCATTGAAAACACCTTATAATATATAGTAGTTTACCATTGAAAATACCTTATAATATAACGTAGTATGCAGTGTATCATTGAAAATACCTTATAATATAGCGTAATATGCAGTGTATCATTGAAAATTTCCTATAATATAACGTAATATGCTGCGTATCACTGAAAATACCTTCTAATATATCGTAGTTTATCATTGAAAATACCTTATAATATAACGTAATATACAGTGTATCATTGAAAGTACCTTATAATATAACGTAATATGCAGTGTATCACTGAAAATACCTTCTAATATATCGTAGTTTATCATTGAAAATACCTTATAATATAACGTAATATGCAGTGTATCATTGAAAATACCTTATAATATAACGTAATATGCAGTGTATCATTGAAAATACCTTTTAATATATCGTAGTTTATCATTGAAAATGCCTTATAATTTAACGTAATATGGAGTGTTTCAATGAAAATACCTTATAATATAACGTAATATGCAGTGTATCATTGAAAATACCTTATAATATAACGTAATATGCAGTGTATCATTGAAAATACCTCATAACATAACGTAATATACAGTGTATCATTGAAAATACCTTATAATATAACGTACTATGCAGTGTATCATTGAAAATACCTTATAATATATCGTAATATGCAGTGTATCATTGAAAATATCTTATAATATAACGTAATATGCAGTGTATCATTGAAAATACCTAATAATATAACGTAATATGCAGTGTATCATTGAAAATACCTTATAATATAACGTACTATGCAGCGTATCACTGAAAATACCTTCTAATATATTGCAGTTTATCATTGAAAATACCTTATAATATAACGTAATATACAGTGTATCATTGGAAATACCTTATAATATAACGTAATATGCAGTGTATCACTGAAAATACCTTCTAATATATCGTAGTTTATCATTGAAAATACCTTATAATATAACGTAATATACAGTGTATCATTGAAAATACCTTATAATATATCGTAATATGCAGTGTATCATTGAAAATACCTTATAATATAAAGTTAATATGCAGTGTATCATTGAAAATACCTTATATTATAACGTAATATGCAGTGTATCATTGAAAATACCTTATATTATAACGTAATATGCAGTGTATCATTGAAAATACCTTATGATATAACGTAATATGCAGTGTATCATTGAAAATATCTTATAATATAACGTAATATGCAGTGTATCATTGAAAATACCTAATAATATAACGTAATATGCAGTGTATCATTGAAAATACCTTATAATATAACGTACTATGCAGCGTATCACTGAAAATACCTTCTAATATATTGCAGTTTATCATTGAAAATACCTTATAATATAACGTAATATGCAGTGTATCATTGAAAATACCTTATAATATAACGTAATATGCAGTGTATCACTGAAAATACCTTCTAATATATCGTAGTTTATCATTGAAAATACCTTATAATATAACGTAATATGCAGTGTATCATTGAAAATACCTTCTAATATAACGTAATATGCAGTGTATCATTGAAAATACCTTATAATATATCGTAATATGCAATGTATCATTGAAAATACCTTATAATATTTCGTAATTTGTAGTGTATCATTGAAAATACCTTATAATATAGCGTAATATGCAGTGTATCATTGAAAATACCTTATAATATAACGTAATATGCAGTGTATCATTGAAAATACCTAATAATATAACGTAATATGCAGTGTATCATTGAAAATACCTTATAATATAACGTACTATGCAATGTATCATTGAAAATACCTAATAATATAACGTAATATGCAGTGTATCATTGAAAATACCTTATGATATAACGTAATATGCAGTGTATCATTGAAAATATCTTATAATATAACGTAATATGCAGTGTATCATTGAAAATACCTAATAATATAACGTAATATGCAGTGTATCATTGAAAATACCTTATGATATAACGTAATATGCAGTGTATCATTGAAAATATCTTATAATATAACGTAATATGCAGTGTATCATTGAAAATACCTAATAATATAACGTAATATGCAGTGTATCATTGAAAATACCTTATAATATAACGTACTATGCAGCGTATCACTGAAAATACCTTCTAATATATTGCAGTTTATCATTGAAAATACCTTATAATATAACGTAATATGCAGTGTATCATTGAAAATACCTTATAATATAACGTACTATGCAATGTATCATTGAAAATACCTAATAATATAACGTAATATGCAGTGTATCATTGAAAATACCTTATATTATAATGTAATATGCAGTGTATCATTGAAAATACCTTGTAATATAACGTAATATGCAGTGTATCATTGAAAATACCTTATAATATAACGTAATATGCAGTGTATCACTGAAAATACCTTCTAATATATCGTAGTTTATCATTGAAAATACCTTATAATATAACGTACTATGCAGTGTATCATTGAAAATACCTTATAATATAGCGTAATATGCAGTGTATCATTGAAAATACTTTATAATATAACGTAATATGCAGTGTAACACTGAAAATACCTTCTAATATATCGTAGTTTATCATTGAAAATGCCTTATAATATAACGTAATATGCAGTGTATCACTGAAAATACCTTATAATATAACGTAATATGCAGTGTATCACTGAAAATACCTTATAATATAACGTAATATACAGTGTATCATTGAAAATACCTTATAATATAACGTAATATGCAGTGTATCACTGAAAATACCTTCTAATGTATCGTAGTTTATCATTGAAAATACCTTATAATATAACGTAATATGCAGTGTATCATTGAAAATACCTTATATTATAACGTAATATGCAGTGTATCATTGAAAATACCTTGTAATATAACGTACTATGCAGCGTATCACTGAAAATACCTTCTAATATATCGTAGTTTATCATTGAAAATACCTTATAATATAACGTAATATGCAGTGTATCATTGAAAATACCTTATAATATAACGTAATATGCAGGGTATCATTGAAAATACCTTATATTATAACGTAATATGCAGTGTATCATTGAAAATACCTTGTAATATAACGTAATATGCAGTGTATCATTGAAAATACCTTATAATATAACGTAATATGCAGTGTATCATTGAAAATACCTTCTAATATATCGTAGTTTGTCATTGAAAATGCCTTATAATGTAACGTAATATGGAGTGTTTCAATGAAAATACCTTATAATATAACGGAATATGCAGTGTATCATTGAAAATACCTTCTAATGTATCGTAGTTTATCATTGAAAATGCCTTATAATGTAACGTAATATGGAGTGTTTCAATGAAAATACCTTATAATATAACGGAATATGCAGAGTATCATAGAAAATACCTCATAGTAATATGCAACGTATCATTGAAAATACCTTATAATATTTCGTAATTTGTAGTGTATCATTGAAAATACCTTATAATATAGCGTAATATGCAGTGTAGCATTGAAAATACTTTATAATATAACGTAATATGCAGTGTATCATTGAAAATACCTTTTAATATAACGTAATATGCAGTGTATCATTGAAAATACCTTATAATATAACGAAATATGCAGTGTAACACTGAAAATACCTTCTAATATATCGTAGTTTATCATTGAAAATGCCTTATAATATAACGTAATATGCAGTGTATCATTGAAAATACCTTCTAATATATCGTAGTTTATCATTGAAAATACCTTATAACATAACGTAATATACAGTGTAACATTGAAAATACCTTATAATATAACGTACTATGCAGCGTATCATTGAAAATACCTTATAATATATCGTAATATGCAGCGTATCATTGAAAATACCTTATAATATATCGTAATATGCAGTGTATCATTGAAAATACCTTATAATATAACATAAAATGCATTGTATCATTGAAAATACCTTATATTATAACGTAATATGCAGTGTATCATTGAAAATACCTTGTAACATAACGTAATATGCAGTGTATCATTGAAAATACCTTATAATATAACGTAATATGCAGTGTATCATTGAAAATTACCTTCTAATATATCGTAGTTTATCATTGAAAATACCTTATAATATAACGTAATATACAGTGTATCATTGAAAATACCTTATAATATAACGTAATATGCAGTGTATCACTGAAAATACCTTCTAATATATCGTAGTTTATCATTGAAAATACCTTATAATATAACGTAATATACAGTGTATCATTGAAAATACCTTATAATATAACGTAATATGCAGTGTATCACTGAAAATACCTTCTAATATATCGTAGTTTATCATTGAAAATACCTTATAATATAACGTACTATGCAGTGTATCATTGAAAATATCTTATAATATAACGTAATATGCAGTGAATCATTGAAAATACCTTATAATATAACGTAATATGCAGGGTATCATTGAAAATACCTTATATTATAACGTAATATGCAGTGTATCATTGAAAATACCTTGTAATATAACGTAATATGCAGTGTATCATTGAAAATACCTTATAATATAACGTAATATGCAGTGTATCATTGAAAATACCTTCTAATATATCGTAGTTTATCATTGAAAATGCCTTATAATGTAACGTAATCTGGAGTGTTTCAATGAAAATACCTTATAATATAACGGAATATGCAGTGTATCATTGAAAATACCTTCTAATATATCGTAGTTTATCATTGAAAATGCCTTATAATGTAACGTAATATGGAGTGTTTCAATGAAAATACCTTATAATATAACGGAATATGCAGAGTATCATAGAAAATACCTCATAGTAATATGCAACGTATCATTGAAAATACCTTATAATATATCCTAGTTTATCATTGAAAATGCCTTATAATGTAACGTAATATGCAGTGTTTCAATGAAAATACCTTATAATATAACGTAATATGCAGTGTATCATTGAAAATACCTTATATTATAACGTAATATACAGTGTATCATAGAAAATACCTTATAATATAACGTAATATGCAGTGTATCATTGAAAATACCTTATAATATAACGTAATATGCAGTATATCATTGAAAATACCTTATAATATAGCGTAATATGCAGTGTATCATTGATAATACCTTATAATATAACGTACTATGCAGTGTATCATTGAAAATACCTTATAATATATCGTAATATGCAGTGTATCATTGAAAATATCTTATAATATTTCGTAATTTGTAGTGTATCATTGAAAATACCTTATAATATAGCGTAAGATGCAGTTTATCATTGAAAATACCTAATAATATAACGTAATAAGCAGTGTATCATTGAAAATACCTTATAATATAACGTACTATGCAGCGTATCACGGAAAATACCTTCTAATATATCGTAGTTTATCATTGAAAATACCTTATAATATAACGTAATATACAGTGTATCATTGAAAATACCTTATAATATATCGTATTATGCAGTGTATCATTGAAAATACCTTCTAATATATCGTAGTTTATCATTGAAAATACCTTATAATATAACGTAATATACAGTGTATCATTGAAAATACCTTATAATATAACGAAATATGCAGTGTGTCATTGAACATACCTTATATTATGTCGTAGTTTATCATTGAAAATACCTTATAGTATAACGTGATATGCAGTGTATCATTGAAAATAGCTTATAATATAACGAAATATGCAGTGTGTCATTGAAAAGACCTTATAATATAACGTAATATGCAGTGTATCATTTAAAATACCTTATAATATAGCGTAATATGCAGTGTATCATTGAAAATTTCCTATAATATAACTTAATATGCAGTGTATCATTGAATATACCTAATAATATAACGTAATATACAGTGTATCATAGAAAATACCTTATAATATAACGTAATATGCACTGTATCATTGAAAATACCTTCTAATATATCGTAATTTATCATTGAAAATACCTTATAATATAACGTAATATACAGTGTATCATTGAAAATACATCATAATATAACGTAATATGCAGTGTATCATTGAAAATACCTTATAACATAACGTAATATACAGCGTATCATTGAAAATACCTTATAATATATCGTAATATGCAGTGTATCATTGATCAACGTATCATTGAAAATACCTTATAATATTTCGTAATTTATAGTGTATCATTGAAAATACCTTATAATATAGCGTAATATGCAGTGTATCATTGAAAATACTTTATAATATAACGTAATATGCAGTGTATCATAGAAAATACCATGTAATATAACGTAATATACAGTGTATCATTGAAAATACCTTATAATATAACGTAATATGCAGTGTATCAATGAAAATACCTTCTAATATATCGTAGTTTATCATTGAAAACACCTTATAATATAACGTAATATGCAGGGTATCATTGAAAATACCTTATATTATAACGTAATATGCAGTGTATCATTGAAAATACCTTGTAATATAACGTAATATGCAGTGTATCATTGAAAATACCTTATAATATAACGTAATATGCAGTGTATCATTGAAAATACCTTCTAATATATCGTAGTTTATCATTGAAAATGCCTTATAATGTAACGTAATCTGGAGTGTTTCAATGAAAATACCTTATAATATAACGGAATATGCAGTGTATCATTGAAAATACCTTCTAATATATCGTAGTTTATCATTGAAAATGCCTTATAATGTAACGTAATATGGAGTGTTTCAATGAAAATACCTTATAATATAACGGAATATGCAGAGTATCATAGAAAATACCTCATAGTAATATGCAACGTATCATTGAAAATACCTTATAATATATCGTAGTTTATCATTGAAAATGCCTTATAATGTAACGTAATATGCAGTGTTTCAATGAAAATACCTTATAATATAACGTAATATGCAGTGTACCATTGAAAATACCTTATATTATAACGTAATATACAGTGTATCATAGAAAATACCTTATAATATAACGTAATATGCAGTGTATCATTGAAAATACCTTATAATATAACGTAATATGCAGTATATCATTGAAAATACCTTATAATATAGCGTAATATGCAGTGTATCATTGATAATACCTTATAATATAACGTACTATGCAGTGTATCATTGAAAATACCTTATAATATATCGTAATATGCAGTGTATCATTGAAAATATTTTATAATATTTCGTAATTTGTAGTGTATCATTGAAAATACCTTATAATATAGCGTAAGATGCAGTGTATCATTGAAAATACCTTATAATATATCGTAGTTTATCATTGAAAATACCTTATAATATAACGTAATATGCAGTGTATCATTGAAAATACCTTCTAATATATCGTAGTTTATCATTGAAAATACCTTATAATATAACGTAATATGCAGTTTATCATTGAAAATACCTAATAATATAACGTAATATGCAGTGTATCATTGAAAATACCTTATAATATAACGTACTATGCAGCGTATCACGGAAAATACCTTCTAATATATCGTAGTTTATCATTGAAAATACCTTATAATATAACGTAATATACAGTGTATCATTGAAAATACCTTATAATATATCGTATTATGCAGTGTATCATTGAAAATACCTTCTAATATATCGTAGTTTATCATTGAAAATACCTTATAATATAACGTAATATACAGTGTATCATTGAAAATACCTTATAATATAACGAAATATGCAGTGTGTCATTGAACATACCTTATATTATGTCGTAGTTTATCATTGAAAATACCTTATAGTATAACGTGATATGCAGTGTATCATTGAAAATAGCTTATAATATAACGAAATATGCAGTGTGTCATTGAAAAGACCTTATAATATAACGTAATATTTAGTTTATCATTGAAAATACCTTATAACATAACGTAAATTGCAGAGTATCATTGAAAATACCTTATGATATAACGTAATATGCAGTGTATCATTGAAAATACCTTATATTATAACGTAATATACAGTGTATCATAGAAAATACCTTATAATATAACGGAATATGCAGAGTATCATAGAAAATACCTTATAATATAACGTAATATGCAGTGTATCATTGAAAATACCTTATAATATAGCGTAATATGCAGTGTATCATTGAAAATTTCCTATAATATAACTTAATATGCAGTGTATCATTGAATATACCTAATAATATAACGTAATATACAGTGTATCATAGAAAATACCTTATAATATAACGTAATATGCACTGTATCATTGAAAATACCTTCTAATATATCGTAATTTATCATTGAAAATACCTTATAATATAACGTAATATACAGTGTATCATTGAAAATACATCATAATATAACGTAATATGCAGTGTATCATTGAAAATACCTTATAACATAACGTAATATACAGCGTATCATTGAAAATACCTTATAATATATCGTAATATGCAGTGTATCATTGAAAATACCTTCTAATATATCGTAGTTTATCATTGAAAATGCCTTATAATGTAACGTAATATGGAGTGTTTCAATGAAAATACCTTATAATATAACGGAATATGCAGAGTATCATAGAAAATACCTCATAGTAATATGCAACGTATCATTGAAAATACCTTATAATATTTCGTAATTTATAGTGTATCATTGAAAATACCTTATAATATAGCGTAATATGCAGTGTATCATTGAAAATACTTTATAATATAACGTAATATGCAGTGTATCATTGAAAATACCTTATAATATAACGTAATATTCATGTATCATTGAAAGTACCTTATATTATAACGTAATATGCAGTGTATCATTGAAAATACCTTGTAATACAACGTAATATGCAGTGTATCATTGAAAATACCTTATAATATATCGTAGCTTATCATTGAAAATGCCTTATAATGTAACGTAATATGCAGTGTTTCAATGAAAATACCTTATAATATAACGTAATATGCAGTGTATCATTGAAAATACCTTATATTATAACGTAATATTCAGTGTATCATAGAAAATACCTTATAATATAACGTAATATGCAGTGTATCATTGAAAATACCTTATAATATAACGTAATATGCAGTATATCATTGAAAATACCTTATAATATAGCGTAATATGCAGTGTATCATTGATAATACCTTATAATATAACGTACTATGCAGTGTATCATTGAAAATACCTTATAATATATCGTAATATGCAGTGTATCATTGAAAATACCTTATAATATATCGTAGTTTATCATTGAAAATACCTTATAATATAACGTAATATACAGTGTATCATTGAAAATACCTTATAATATAACGAAATATGCAGTGTGTCATTGAACATACCTTATATTATGTCGTAGTTTATCATTGAAAATACCTTATAGTATAACGTGATATGCAGTGTATCATTGAAAATAACTTATAATATAACGAAATATGCAGTGTATCATTGAAAAGACCTTATAATATAACGTAATATTTAGTTTATCATTGAAAATACCTTATAACATAACGTAAATTGCAGAGTATCATTGAAAATACCTTATGATATAACGTAATATGCAGTGTATCATTGAAAATACCTTATATTATAACGTAATATACAGTGTATCATAGAAAATACCTTATAATATAACGGAATATGCAGAGTATCATAGAAAATACCTTATAATATAACGTAATATGCAGTGTATCATTGAAAATACCTTATAATATAGCGTAATATGCAGTGTATCATTGAAAATTTCCTATAATATAACTTAATATGCAGTGTATCATTGAATATACCTAATAATATAACGTAATATACAGTGTATCATAGAAAATACCTTATAATATAACGTAATATGCACTGTATCATTGAAAATACCTTCTAATATATCGTAATTTATCATTGAAAATACTTTATAATATAACGTAATATACAGTGTATCATTGAAAATACATCATAATATAACGTAATATGCAGTGTATCATTGAAAATACCTTATAACATAACGTAATATACAGCGTATCATTGAAAATACCTTATAATATATCGTAATATGCAGTGTATCATTGAAAATACCTTCTAATATATCGTAGTTTATCATTGAAAATGCCTTATAATGTAACGTAATATGGAGTGTTTCAATGAAAATACCTTATAATATAACGGAATATGCAGAGTATCATAGAAAATACCTCATAGTAATATGCAACGTATCATTGAAAATACCTTATAATATTTCGTAATTTATAGTGTATCATTGAAAATACCTTATAATATAGCGTAATATGCAGTGTATCATTGAAAATACTTTATATTATAACGTAATATGCAGTGTATCATTGAAAATACCTTGTAATACACCGTAATATGCAGTGTATCATTGAAAATACCTTATAATATATCGTAGCTTATCATTGAAAATGCCTTATAATGTAACGTAATATGCAGTGTTTCAATGAAAATACCTTATAATATAACGTAATATGCAGTGTATCATAGAAAATACCATGTAATATAACGTAATATACAGTGTATCATTGAAAATACCTTATAATATAACGTAATATGCAGTGTATCAATGAAAATACCTTCTAATATATCGTAGTTTATCATTGAAAACACCTTATAATATAACGTAATATGCAGTGTATCATTGAAAATACCTTATAATATAACGTAATATGCAGTGTATCATTGAAAATACCTTATAATATAACGTAATATGCAGTGTATCATTGAAAATACCTTATAATATAGCGTAATATGCAGTGTATCATTGAAAATTTCCTATAATATAACTTAATATGCAGTGTATCATTGAATATACCTAATAATATAACGTAATATACAGTGTATCATAGAAAATACCTTATAATATAACGTAATATGCACTGTATCATTGAAAATACCTTCTAATATATCGTAATTTATCATTGAAAATACCTTATAATATAACGTAATATACAGTGTATCATTGAAAATACATCATAATATAACGTAATATGCAGTGTATCATTGAAAATACCTTATAACATAACGTAATATACAGCGTATCATTGAAAATACCTTATAATATATCGTAATATGCAGTGTATCATTGAAAATACCTTCTAATATATCGTAGTTTATCATTGAAAATGCCTTATAATGTAACGTAATATGGAGTGTTTCAATGAAAATACCTTATAATATAACGGAATATGCAGAGTATCATAGAAAATACCTCATAGTAATATGCAACGTATCATTGAAAATACCTTATAATATTTCGTAATTTATAGTGTATCATTGAAAATACCTTATAATATAGCGTAATATGCAGTGTATCATTGAAAATACTTTATAATATAACGTAATATGCAGTGTATCATTGAAAATACCTTATAATATAACGTAATATTCATGTATCATTGAAAATACCTTATATTATAACGTAATATGCAGTGTATCATTGAAAATACCTTATAATACAACGTAATATGCAGTGTATCATTGAAAATACCTTATAATATATCGTAGCTTATCATTGAAAATGCCTTATAATGTAACGTAATATGCAGTGTTTCAATGAAAATACCTTATAATATAACGTAATATGCAGTGTATCATTGAAAATACCTTATATTATAACGTAATATACAGTGTATCATAGAAAATACCTTATAATATAACGTAATATGCAGTGTATCATTGAAAATACCTTATAATATAACGTAATATGCAGTATATCATTGAAAATACCTTATAATATAGCGTAATATGCAGTGTATCATTGATAATACCTTATAATATAACGTAATATGCAGTGTATCATTGAAAATACCTTATAATATATCGTAATATGCAGTGTATCATTGAAAATACCTTATAATATATCGTAGTTTATCATTGAAAATACCTTATAATATAACGTAATATGCAGTGTATCATTGAAAATACCTTATAATATAATATAACGAAATATGCAGTGTGTCATTGAACATACCTTATATTATGTCGTAGTTTATCATTGAAAATACCTTATAGTATAACGTGATATGCAGTGTATCATTGAAAATAACTTATAATATAACGAAATATGCAGTGTGTCATTGAAAAGACCTTATAATATAACGTAATATTTAGTTTATCATTGAAAATACCTTATAACATAACGTAAATTGCAGAGTATCATTGAAAATACCTTATGATATAACGTAATATGCAGTGTATCATTGAAAATACCTTATATTATAACGTAATATACAGTGTATCATAGAAAATACCTTATAATATAACGGAATATGCAGAGTATCATAGAAAATACCTTATAATATAACGTAATATGCAGTGTATCATTGAAAATACCTTATAATATAGCGTAATATGCAGTGTATCATTGAAAATACCTTATATTATAACGTAATATACAGTGTATCATAGAAAATACCTTATAATATAACGGAATATGCAGAGTATCATAGAAAATACCTTATAATATAACGTAATATGCAGTGTATCATTGAAAATTTCCTATAATATAACTTAATATGCAGTGTATCATTGAATATACCTAATAATATAACGTAATATACAGTGTATCATAGAAAATACCTTATAATATAACGTAATATGCACTGTATCATTGAAAATACCTTCTAATATATCGTAATTTATCATTGAAAATACCTTATAATATAACGTAATATACAGTGTATCATTGAAAATACATCATAATATAACGTAATATGCAGTGTATCATTGAAAATACCTTATAACATAACGTAATATACAGCGTATCATTGAAAATACCTTATAATATATCGTAATATGCAGTGTATCATTGAAAATACCTTCTAATATATCGTAGTTTATCATTGAAAATGCCTTATAATGTAACGTAATATGGAGTGTTTCAATGAAAATACCTTATAATATAACGGAATATGCAGAGTATCATAGAAAATACCTCATAGTAATATGCAACGTATCATTGAAAATACCTTATAATATTTCGTAATTTATAGTGTATCATTGAAAATACCTTATAATATAGCGTAATATGCAGTGTATCATTGAAAATACTTTATAATATAACGTAATATGCAGTGTATCATTGAAAATACCTTATAATATAACGTAATATTCATGTATCATTGAAAATACCTTATATTATAACGTAATATGCAGTGTATCATTGAAAATACCTTGTAATACAACGTAATATGCAGTGTATCATTGAAAATACCTTATAATATATCGTAGTTTATCATTGAAAATGCCTTATAATGTAACGTAATATGCAGTGTTTCAATGAAAATACCTTATAATATAACGTAATATGCAGTGTATCATTGAAAATACCTTATATTATAACGTAATATACAGTGTATCATAGAAAATACCTTATAATATAACGTAATATGCAGTGTATCATTGAAAATACCTTATAATATAACGTAATATGCAGTATATCATTGAAAATACCTTATAATATAGCGTAATATGCAGTGTATCATTGATAATACCTTATAATATAACGTACTATGCAGTGTATCATTGAAAATACCTTATAATATATCGTAATATGCAGTGTATCATTGAAAATACCTTATAATATATCGTAGTTTATCATTGAAAATACCTTATAATATAACGTAATATGCAGTGTATCATTGAAAATACCTTATAATATAACGAAATATGCAGTGTGTCATTGAACATACCTTATATTATGTCGTAGTTTATCATTGAAAATACCTTATAGTATAACGTAATATGCAGTGTATCATTGAAAATACCTTATAATATAACGAAATATGCAGTGTGTCATTGAAAAGACCTTATAATATTACGTTATATTTAGTTTATCATTGAAAATACCTTATAACATAACGTAAATTGCAGAGTATCATTGAAAATACCTTATGATATAACGTAATATGCAGTGTATCATTGAAAATACCTTATATTATAACGTAATATACAGTGTATCATAGAAAATACCTTATAATATAACGGAATATGCAGAGTATCATAGAAAATACCTTATAATATAACGTAATATGCAGTGTATCATTGAAAATACCTTATAATATAGCGTAATATGCAGTGTATCATTGAAAATTTCCTATAATATAACTTAATATGCAGTGTATCATTGAATATACCTAATAATATAACGTAATATACAGTGTATCATAGAAAATACCTTATAATATAACGTAATATGCACTGTATCATTGAAAATACCTTCTAATATATCGTAATTTATCATTGAAAATACCTTATAATATAACGTAATATACAGTGTATCATTGAAAATACATCATAATATAACGTAATATGCAGTGTATCATTGAAAATACCTTATAACATAACGTAATATACAGCGTATCATTGAAAATACCTTATAATATATCGTAATATGCAGTGTATCATTGAAAATACCTTCTAATATATCGTAGTTTATCATTGAAAATGCCTTATAATGTAACGTAATATGGAGTGTTTCAATGAAAATACCTTATAATATAACGGAATATGCAGAGTATCATAGAAAATACCTCATAGTAATATGCAACGTATCATTGAAAATACCTTATAATATTTCGTAATTTATAGTGTATCATTGAAAATACCTTATAATATAGCGTAATATGCAGTGTATCATTGAAAATACTTTATAATATAACGTAATATGCAGTGTATCATTGAAAATACCTTATAATATAACGTAATATTCATGTATCATTGAAAATACCTTATATTATAACGTAATATACAGTGTATCATAGAAAATACCTTATAATATAACGTAATATGCAGTGTATCATTGAAAATACCTTATAATATAACGTAATATGCAGTATATCATTGAAAATACCTTATAATATAGCGTAATATGCAGTGTATCATTGATAATACCTTATAATATAACGTACTATGCAGTGTATCATTGAAAATACCTTATAATATATCGTAATATGCAGTGTATCATTGAAAATACCTTATAATATATCGTAGTTTATCATTGAAAATACCTTATAATATAACGTAATATACAGTGTATCATTGAAAATACCTTATAATATAACGAAATATGCAGTGTGTCATTGAACATACCTTATATTATGTCGTAGTTTATCATTGAAAATACCTTATAGTATAACGTGATATGCAGTGTATCATTGAAAATAACTTATAATATAACGAAATATGCAGTGTGTCATTGAAAAGACCTTATAATATAACGTAATATTTAGTTTATCATTGAAAATACCTTATAACATAACGTAAATTGCAGAGTATCATTGAAAATACCTTATGATATAACGTAATATGCAGTGTATCATTGAAAATACCTTATATTATAACGTAATATACAGTGTATCATAGAAAATACCTTATAATATAACGGAATATGCAGAGTATCATAGAAAATACCTTATAATATAACGTAATATGCAGTGTATCATTGAAAATACCTTATAATATAGCGTAATATGCAGTGTATCATTGAAAATACCTTATATTATAACGTAATATACAGTGTATCATAGAAAATACCTTATAATATAACGGAATATGCAGAGTATCATAGAAAATACCTTATAATATAACGTAATATGCAGTGTATCATTGAAAATTTCCTATAATATAACTTAATATGCAGTGTATCATTGAATATACCTAATAATATAACGTAATATACAGTGTATCATAGAAAATACCTTATAATATAACGTAATATGCACTGTATCATTGAAAATACCTTCTAATATATCGTAATTTATCATTGAAAATACCTTATAATATAACGTAATATACAGTGTATCATTGAAAATACATCATAATATAACGTAATATGCAGTGTATCATTGAAAATACCTTATAACATAACGTAATATACAGCGTATCATTGAAAATACCTTATAATATATCGTAATATGCAGTGTATCATTGAAAATACCTTCTAATATATCGTAGTTTATCATTGAAAATGCCTTATAATGTAACGTAATATGGAGTGTTTCAATGAAAATACCTTATAATATAACGGAATATGCAGAGTATCATAGAAAATACCTCATAGTAATATGCAACGTATCATTGAAAATACCTTATAATATTTCGTAATTTATAGTGTATCATTGAAAATACCTTATAATATAGCGTAATATGCAGTGTATCATTGAAAATACTTTATAATATAACGTAATATGCAGTGTATCATTGAAAATACCTTATAATATAACGTTATATTCATGTATCATTGAAAATACCTTATATTATAACGTAATATGCAGTGTATCATTGAAAATACCTTGTAATACAACGTAATATGCAGTGTATCATTGAAAATACCTTATAATATATCGTAGCTTATCATTGAAAATGCCTTATAATGTAACGTAATATGCAGTGTTTCAATGAAAATACCTTATAATATAACGTAATATGCAGTGTATCATTGAAAATACCTTATATTATAACGTAATATACAGTGTATCATAGAAAATACCTTATAATATAACGTAATATGCAGTGTATCATTGAAAATACCTTATAATATAACGTAATATGCAGTATATCATTGAAAATACCTTATAATATAGCGTAATATGCAGTGTATCATTGATAATACCTTATAATATAACGTACTATGCAGTGTATCATTGAAAATACCTTATAATATATCGTAATATGCAGTGTATCATTGAAAATACCTTATAATATATCGTAGTTTATCATTGAAAATACCTTATAATATAACGTAATATACAGTGTATCATTGAAAATACCTTATAATATAACGAAATATGCAGTGTGTCATTGAACATACCTTATATTATGTCGTAGTTTATCATTGAAAATACCTTATAGTATAACGTGATATGCAGTGTATCATTGAAAATAACTTATAATATAACGAAATATGCAGTGTGTCATTGAAAAGACCTTATAATATTACGTTATATTTAGTTTATCATTGAAAATACCTTATAACATAACGTAAATTGCAGAGTATCATTGAAAATACCTTATGATATAACGTAATATGCAGTGTATCATTGAAAAGACCTTAAATTATAACGTAATATACAGTGTATCATAGAAAATACCTTATAATATAACGGAATATGCAGAGTATCATAGAAAATACCTTATAATATAACGTAATATGCAGTGTATCATTGAAAATACCTTATAATATAGCGTAATATGCAGTGTATCATTGAAAATTTCCTATAATATAACTTAATATGCAGTGTATCATTGAATATACCTAATAATATAACGTAATATACAGTGTATCATAGAAAATACCTTATAATATAACGTAATATGCACTGTATCATTGAAAATACCTTCTAATATATCGTAATTTATCATTGAAAATACCTTATAATATAACGTAATATACAGTGTATCATTGAAAATACATCATAATATAACGTAATATGCAGTGTATCATTGAAAATACCTTATAACATAACGTAATATACAGCGTATCATTGAAAATACCTTATAATATATCGTAATATGCAGTGTATCATTGAAAATACCTTCTAATATATCGTAGTTTATCATTGAAAATGCCTTATAATGTAACGTAATATGGAGTGTTTCAATGAAAATACCTTATAATATAACGGAATATGCAGAGTATCATAGAAAATACCTCATAGTAATATGCAACGTATCATTGAAAATACCTTATAATATTTCGTAATTTATAGTGTATCATTGAAAATACCTTATAATATAGCGTAATATGCAGTGTATCATTGAAAATACTTTATAATATAACGTAATATGCAGTGTATCATTGAAAATACCTTATAATATAACGTAATATTCATGTATCATTGAAAATACCTTATATTATAACGTAATATGCAGTGTATCATTGAAAATACCTTGTAATACAACGTAATATGCAGTGTATCATTGAAAATACCTTATAATATATCGTAGTTTATCATTGAAAATGCCTTATAATGTAACGTAATATGCAGTGTTTCAATGAAAATACCTTATAATATAACGTAATATGCAGTGTATCATTGAAAATACCTTATATTATAACGTAATATACAGTGTATCATAGAAAATACCTTATAATATAACGTAATATGCAGTGTATCATTGAAAATACCTTATAATATAACGTAATATGCAGTATATCATTGAAAATACCTTATAATATAGCGTAATATGCAGTGTATCATTGATAATACCTTATAATATAACGTACTATGCAGTGTATCATTGAAAATACCTTATAATATATCGTAATATGCAGTGTATCATTGAAAATACCTTATAATATATCGTAGTTTATCATTGAAAATACCTTATAATATAACGTAATATGCAGTGTATCATTGAAAATACCTTCTAATATATCGTAGTTTATCATTGAAAATACCTAATAATATAACGTAATATGCAGTGTATCATTGAAAATACCTTATAATATAACGGACTATGCAGCGTATCACGGAAAATACCTTCTAATATATCGTAATTTATCATTGAAAATACCTTATAATATAACGTAATATACAGTGTATCATTGAAAATACATCATAATATAACGTAATATGCAGTGTATCATTGAAAATACCTTATAACATAACGTAATATACAGCGTATCATTGAAAATACCTTATAATATATCGTAATATGCAGTGTATCATTGAAAATACCTTCTAATATATCGTAGTTTATCATTGAAAATGCCTTATAATGTAACGTAATATGGAGTGTTTCAATGAAAATACCTTATAATATAACGGAATATGCAGAGTATCATAGAAAATACCTCATAGTAATATGCAACGTATCATTGAAAATACCTTATAATATTTCGTAATTTATAGTGTATCATTGAAAATACCTTATAATATAGCGTAATATGCAGTGTATCATTGAAAATACTTTATAATATAACGTAATATGCAGTGTATCATTGAAAATACCTTATAATATAACGTAATATTCATGTATCATTGAAAATACCTTATATTATAACGTAATATGCAGTGTATCATTGAAAATACCTTGTAATACAACGTAATATGCAGTGTATCATTGAAAATACCTTATAATATATCGTAGTTTATCATTGAAAATGCCTTATAATGTAACGTAATATGCAGTGTTTCAATGAAAATACCTTATAATATAACGTAATATGCAGTGTATCATTGAAAATACCTTATATTATAACGTAATATACAGTGTATCATAGAAAATACCTTATAATATAACGTAATATGCAGTGTATCATTGAAAATACCTTATAATATAACGTAATATGCAGTATATCATTGAAAATACCTTATAATATAGCGTAATATGCAGTGTATCATTGATAATACCTTATAATATAACGTACTATGCAGTGTATCATTGAAAATACCTTATAATATATCGTAATATGCAGTGTATCATTGAAAATACCTTATAATATATCGTAGTTTATCATTGAAAATACCTTATAATATAACGTAATATGCAGTGTATCATTGAAAATACCTTCTAATATATCGTAGTTTATCATTGAAAATACCTAATAATATAACGTAATATGCAGTGTATCATTGAAAATACCTTATAATATAACGGACTATGCAGCGTATCACGGAAAATACCTTCTAATATATCGTAGTTTATCATTGAAAATACCTTATAATATAACGTAATATACAGTGTATCATTGAAAATACCTTATAATATATCGTATTATGCAGTGTATCATTGAAAATACCTTCTAATATATCGTAGTTTATCATTGAAAATACCTTATAATATAACGTAATATACAGTGTATCATTGAAAATACCTTATAATATAACGAAATATGCAGTGTGTCATTGAACATACCTTATATTATGTCGTAGTTTATCATTGAAAATACCTTATAGTATAACGTGATATGCAGTGTATCATTGAAAATAACTTATAATATAACGAAATATGCAGTGTGTCATTGAAAAGACCTTATAATATAACGTAATATTTAGTTTATCATTGAAAATACCTTATAACATAACGTAAATTGCAGAGTATCATTGAAAATACCTTATGATATAACGTAATATGCAGTGTATCATAGAAAATACCTTATAATATAACGTAATATGCACTGTATCATTGAAAATACCTTCTAACATAACGTAAATTGCAGAGTATCATTGAAAATACCTTATGATATAACGTAATATGCAGTGTATCATTGAAAATACCTTATATTATAACGTAATATACAGTGTATCATAGAAAATACCTTATAATATAACGGAATATGCAGAGTATCATAGAAAATACCTTATAATATAACGTAATATGCAGTGTATCATTGAAAATACCTTATAATATAGCGTAATATGCAGTGTATCATTGAAAATTTCCTATAATATAACTTAATATGCAGTGTATCATTGAATATACCTAATAATATAACGTAATATACAGTGTATCATAGAAAATACCTTATAATATAACGTAATATACAGTGTATCATAGAAAATACCTTATAATATAACGGAATATGCAGAGTATCATTGAAAATACCTTATAATATATCGTAATATGCAGTGTATCATTGAAAATACCTTGTAATATAACGTAATATGCAGTGTATCATTGAAAATACCTTATAATATAACGTAATATGCAGTGTATCATTGAAAATACCTTCTAATATATCGTAGTTTATCATTGAAAATGCCTTATAATGTAACGTAATATGGAGTGTTTCAATGAAAATACCTTATAATATAACGGAATATGCAGTGTATCATTGAAAATACCTTCTAATATATCGTAGTTTATCATTGAAAATGCCTTATAATGTAACGTAATATGTAGTGTTTCAATGAAAATACCTTATAATATAACGGAATATGCAGAGTATCATAGAAAATACCTCATAGTAATATGCAACGTATCATTGAAAATACCTTATAATATTTCGTAATTTATAGTGTATCATTGAAAATACCTTATATTATAACGTAATATACAGTGTATCATAGAAAATACCTTATAATATAACGGAATATGCAGAGTATCATAGAAAATACCTTATAATATAACGTAATATGCAGTGTATCATTGAAAATTTCCTATAATATAACTTAATATGCAGTGTATCATTGAATATACCTAATAATATAACGTAATATACAGTGTATCATAGAAAATACCTTATAATATAACGTAATATGCACTGTATCATTGAAAATACCTTCTAATATATCGTAATTTATCATTGAAAATACCTTATAATATAACGTAATATACAGTGTATCATTGAAAATACATCATAATATAACGTAATATGCAGTGTATCATTGAAAATACCTTATAACATAACGTAATATACAGCGTATCATTGAAAATACCTTATAATATATCGTAATATGCAGTGTATCATTGAAAATACCTTCTAATATATCGTAGTTTATCATTGAAAATGCCTTATAATGTAACGTAATATGGAGTGTTTCAATGAAAATACCTTATAATATAACGGAATATGCAGAGTATCATAGAAAATACCTCATAGTAATATGCAACGTATCATTGAAAATACCTTATAATATTTCGTAATTTATAGTGTATCATTGAAAATACCTTATAATATAGCGTAATATGCAGTGTATCATTGAAAATACTTTATAATATAACGTAATATGCAGTGTATCATTGAAAATACCTTATAATATAACGTAATATTCATGTATCATTGAAAATACCTTATATTATAACGTAATATGCAGTGTATCATTGAAAATACCTTGTAATACAACGTAATATGCAGTGTATCATTGAAAATACCTTATAATATATCGTAGCTTATCATTGAAAATGCCTTATAATGTAACGTAATATGCAGTGTTTCAATGAAAATACCTTATAATATAACGTAATATGCAGTGTATCATTGAAAATACCTTATATTATAACGTAATATACAGTGTATCATTGAAAATACCTTATAATATAACGTAATATGCAGTGTATCATTGAAAATACCTTATAATATAACGTAATATGCAGTATATCATTGAAAATACCTTATAATATAGCGTAATATGCAGTGTATCATTGATAATACCTTATAATATAACGTACTATGCAGTGTATCATTGAAAATACCTTATAATATATCGTAATATGCAGTGTATCATTGAAAATACCTTATAAAATATCGTAGTTTATCATTGAAAATACCTTATAATATAACGTAATATACAGTGTATCATTGAAAATACCTTATAATATAACGAAATATGCAGTGTGTCATTGAACATACCTTATATTATGTCGTAGTTTATCATTGAAAATACCTTATAGTATAACGTGATATACAGTGTATCATTGAAAATACCTTATAATATAACGAAATATGCAGTGTGTCATTGAAAAGACCTTATAATATTACGTTATATTTAGTTTATCATTGAAAATACCTTATAACATAACGTAAATTGCAGAGTATCATTGAAAATACCTTATGATATAACGTAATATGCAGTGTATCATTGAAAATACCTTATATTATAACGTAATATACAGTGTATCATAGAAAATACCTTATAATATAACGGAATATGCAGAGTATCATAGAAAATACCTTATAATATAACGTAATATGCAGTGTATCATTGAAAATACCTTATAATATAGCGTAATATGCAGTGTATCATTGAAAATTTCCTATAATATAACTTAATATGCAGTGTATCATTGAATATACCTAATAATATAACGTAATATACAGTGTATCATAGAAAATACCTTATAATATAACGTAATATGCACTGTATCATTGAAAATACCTTCTAATATATCGTAATTTATCATTGAAAATACCTTATAATATAACGTAATATACAGTGTATCATTGAAAATACATCATAATATAACGTAATATGCAGTGTATCATTGAAAATACCTTATAACATAACGTAATATACAGCGTATCATTGAAAATACCTTATAATATATCGTAATATGCAGTGTATCATTGAAAATACCTTCTAATATATCGTAGTTTATCATTGAAAATGCCTTATAATGTAACGTAATATGGAGTGTTTCAATGAAAATACCTTATAATATAACGGAATATGCAGAGTATCATAGAAAATACCTCATAGTAATATGCAACGTATCATTGAAAATACCTTATAATATTTCGTAATTTATAGTGTATCATTGAAAATACCTTATAATATAGCGTAATATGCAGTGTATCATTGAAAATACTTTATAATATAACGTAATATGCAGTGTATCATTGAAAATACCTTATAATATAACGTAATATTCATGTATCATTGAAAATACCTTATATTATAACGTAATATGCAGTGTATCATTGAAAATACCTTGTAATACAACGTAATATGCAGTGTATCATTGAAAATACCTTATAATATATCGTAGTTTATCATTGAAAATGCCTTATAATGTAACGTAATATGCAGTGTTTCAATGAAAATACCTTATAATATAACGTAATATGCAGTGTATCATTGAAAATACCTTATATTATAACGTAATATACAGTGTATCATAGAAAATACCTTATAATATAACGTAATATGCAGTGTATCATTGAAAATACCTTATAATATAACGTAATATGCAGTATATCATTGAAAATACCTTATAATATAGCGTAATATGCAGTGTATCATTGATAATACCTTATAATATAAC
Organism: Lasioglossum lativentre; assembly: GCA_916610255.1. NCBI lineage: Eukaryota > Metazoa > Arthropoda > Insecta > Hymenoptera > Halictidae > Lasioglossum > Lasioglossum lativentre. The sequence continues at coordinate 742,679 of CAKAJI010000232.1, read as the reverse complement.
GTACTATGCAGTGTATCATTGAAAATACCTTATAATATATCGTAATATGCAGTGTATCATTGAAAATACCTTATAATATATCGTAGTTTATCATTGAAAATACCTTATAATATAACGTAATATGCAGTGTATCATTGAAAATACCTTCTAATATATCGTAGTTTATCATTGAAAATACCTAATAATATAACGTAATATGCAGTGTATCATTGAAAATACCTTATAATATAACGGACTATGCAGCGTATCACGGAAAATACCTTCTAATATATCGTAGTTTATCATTGAAAATACCTTATAATATAACGTAATATACAGTGTATCATTGAAAATACCTTATAATATATCGTATTATGCAGTGTATCATTGAAAATACCTTCTAATATATCGTAGTTTATCATTGAAAATACCTTATAATATAACGTAATATACAGTGTATCATTGAAAATACCTTATAATATAACGAAATATGCAGTGTGTCATTGAACATACCTTATATTATGTCGTAGTTTATCATTGAAAATACCTTATAGTATAACGTGATATGCAGTGTATCATTGAAAATAACTTATAATATAACGAAATATGCAGTGTGTCATTGAAAAGACCTTATAATATAACGTAATATTTAGTTTATCATTGAAAATACCTTATAACATAACGTAAATTGCAGAGTATCATTGAAAATACCTTATGATATAACGTAATATGCAGTGTATCATAGAAAATACCTTATAATATAACGTAATATGCACTGTATCATTGAAAATACCTTCTAACATAACGTAAATTGCAGAGTATCATTGAAAATACCTTATGATATAACGTAATATGCAGTGTATCATTGAAAATACCTTATATTATAACGTAATATACAGTGTATCATAGAAAATACCTTATAATATAACGGAATATGCAGAGTATCATAGAAAATACCTTATAATATAACGTAATATGCAGTGTATCATTGAAAATACCTTATAATATAGCGTAATATGCAGTGTATCATTGAAAATTTCCTATAATATAACTTAATATGCAGTGTATCATTGAATATACCTAATAATATAACGTAATATACAGTGTATCATAGAAAATACCTTATAATATAACGTAATATACAGTGTATCATAGAAAATACCTTATAATATAACGGAATATGCAGAGTATCATTGAAAATACCTTATAATATATCGTAATATGCAGTGTATCATTGAAAATACCTTGTAATATAACGTAATATGCAGTGTATCATTGAAAATACCTTATAATATAACGTAATATGCAGTGTATCATTGAAAATACCTTCTAATATATCGTAGTTTATCATTGAAAATGCCTTATAATGTAACGTAATATGGAGTGTTTCAATGAAAATACCTTATAATATAACGGAATATGCAGTGTATCATTGAAAATACCTTCTAATATATCGTAGTTTATCATTGAAAATGCCTTATAATGTAACGTAATATGTAGTGTTTCAATGAAAATACCTTATAACATAACGGAATATGCAGAGTATCATAGAAAATACCTCATAGTAATATGCAACGTATCATTGAAAATACCTTATAATATTTCGTAATTTATAGTGTATCATTGAAAATACCTTATAATATAGCGTAATATGCAGTGTATCATTGAAAATACCTTATAATATAACGTAATATGCAGTGTATCATTGAAAATACCTTATATTATGTCGTAGTTTATCATTGAAAATACCTTATAGTATAACGTGATATGCAGTGTATCATTGAAAATAACTTATAATATAACGAAATATGCAGTGTGTCATTGAAAAGACCTTATAATATAACGTAATATTTAGTTTATCATTGAAAATACCTTATAATATAACGTAATATACAGTGTATCATTGAAAATACCTTATAATATATCGTATTATGCAGTGTATCATTGAAAATACCTTATAATATAACGTAATATACAGTGTATCAATGAAAATACCTTATAATATAACGTAATATGCAGTATATCATTGAAAATACCTTATAATATAGCGTAATATGCAGTGTATCATTGAAAATACCTTATAATATATCGTAGTTTATCATTGAAAACGCCTTATAATGTAACGTAATATGGAGTGTATCATAGAAAATACCTTATAATATAACGGAATATGCAGAGTATCATTGAAAATACCTTATAATATATCGTAATATGCAGTGTATCATTGAAAATACCTTGTAATATAACGTAATATGCAGTGTATCATTGAAAATACCTTATAATATAACGTAATATGCAGTGTATCATTGAAAATACCTTCTAATATATCGTAGTTTATCATTGAAAATGCCTTATAATGTAACGTAATATGGAGTGTTTCAATGAAAATACCTTATAATATAACGGAATATGCAGTGTATCATTGAAAATACCTTCTAATATATCGTAGTTTATCATTGAAAATGCCTTATAATGTAACGTAATATGTAGTGTTTCAATGAAAATACCTTATAATATAACGGAATATGCAGAGTATCATAGAAAATACCTCATAGTAATATGCAACGTATCATTGAAAATACCTTATAATATTTCGTAATTTATAGTGTATCATTGAAAATACCTTATAATATAGCGTAATATGCAGTGTATCATTGAAAATACTTTATAATATAACGTAATATGCAGTGTATCATTGAAAATACCTTATATTATGTCGTAGTTTATCATTGAAAATACCTTATAGTATAACGTGATATGCAGTGTATCATTGAAAATAACTTATAATATAACGAAATATGCAGTGCGTCATTGAAAAGACCTTATAATATAACGTAATATTTAGTTTATCATTGAAAATACCTTATAATATAACGTAATATACAGTGTATCATTGAAAATACCTTATAATATATCGTATTATGCAGTGTATCATTGAAAATACCTTATAATATAACGTAATATGCAGTGTATCAATGAAAATACCTTATAATATAACGTAATATGCAGTATATCATTGAAAATACCTTATAATATAGCGTAATATGCAGTGTATCATTGAAAATACCTTATAATATATCGTAGTTTATCATTGAAAACGCCTTATAATGTAACGTAATATGGAGTGTTTCAATGAAAATACCTTATAATATAATGGAATATGCAGAGTATCATTGAAAATACCTTATAATATAACGTAATATGCAGTGTATCACTGAAAATACCTTCTAATATATCGTAGTTTATCATTGAAAATACCTTATAATATAACGTACTATGCAGTGTATCATTGAAAATATCTTATAATATAACGTAATATGCAGTGAATCATTGAAAATACCTTATAATATAACGTAATATGCAGGGTATCATTGAAAATACCTTATATTATAACGTAATATGCAGTGTATCATTGAAAATACCTTGTAATATAACGTAATATGCAGTGTATCATTGAAAATACCTTATAATATAACGTAATATGCAGTGTATAATTGAAAATACCTTCTAATATATCGTAGTTTATCATTGAAAATGCCTTATAATGTAACGTAATATGGAGTGTTTCAATGAAAATACCTTATAATATAACGGAATATGCAGAGTATCATTGAAAATACCTTATAATATAACGTAATATGCAGTGTATCACTGAAAATACCTTCTAATATATCGTAGTTTATCATTGAAAATACCTTATAATATAACGTACTATGCAGTGTATCATTGAAAATATCTTATAATATAACGTAATATGCAGTGAATCATTGAAAATACCTTATAATATAACGTAATATGCAGGGTATCAGTGAAAATACCTTATATTATAACGTAATATGCAGTGTATCATTGAAAATGCCTTATAATATATCGTAATATGCAGTGTATCATTGAAAATACCTTATAATATTTCGTAATTTGTAGTGTATCATTGAAAATACCTTATAATATAGCGTACTATGCAGTGTATCATTGAAAATACCTTATAATATAGCGTAATATGCAGTGTATCATAGAAAATACCTTATAATATAACGGAATATGCAGAGTATCATAGAAAATACCTTATAATATAACGTAATATGCAGTGTATCATTGAAAATACCTTATAATATAGCGTAATATGCAGTGTATCATTGAAAATTTCCTATAATATAACGTAATATGCAGTGTATCATTGAAAATACCTTATAATATAGCGTAATATGCAGTGTATCATAGAAAATACCTTATAATATAACGGAATATGCAGAGTATCATAGAAAATACCTTATAATATAACGTAATATGCAGTGTATCATTGAAAATACCTTATAATATAACGTAATATACAGTGTATCATTGAAAATACCTTATAATATAACGTAATATGCAGTTTATCATTGAAAATACCTAATAATATAACGTAATATGCAGTGTATCATTGAAAATACCTTATGATATAACGTAATATGCAGTGTATCATTGAAAATACCTTATATTATAACGTAATATACAGTGTATCATAGAAAATACCTTATAATATAACGGAATATGCAGAGTATCATAGAAAATACCTTATAATATAACGTAATATGCAGTGTATCATTGAAAATACCTTATAATATAGCGTAATATGCAGTGTATCATAGAAAATACCTTATAATATAACGGAATATGCAGAGTATCATAGAAAATACCTTATAATATAACGTAATATGCAGTGTATCATTGAAAATACCTTATAATATAGCGTAATATGCAGTGTATCATTGAAAATTTCCTATAATATAACGTAATATGCAGTGTATCATTGAAAATACCTTATAATATAGCGTAATATGCAGTGTATCATAGATAATACCTTATAATATAACGGAATATGCAGAGTATCATAGAAAATACCTTATAATATAACGTAATATGGAGTGTTTCAATGAAAATACCTTATAATATAATGGAATATGCAGAGTATCATTGAAAATACCTTATAATATAACGTAATATGCAGTGTATCACTGAAAATACCTTCTAATATATCGTAGTTTATCATTGAAAATACCTTATAATATAACGTACTATGCAGTGTATCATTGAAAATATCTTATAATATAACGTAATATGCAGTGAATCATTGAAAATACCTTATAATATAACGTAATATGCAGGGTATCATTGAAAATACCTTATATTATAACGTAATATGCAGTGTATCAATGAAAATACCTTATAATATAACGTAATATGCAGTATATCATTGAAAATACCTTATAATATAGCGTAATATGCAGTGTATCATTGAAAATACCTTATAATATATCGTAGTTTATCATTGAAAACGCCTTATAATGTAACGTAATATGGAGTGTTTCAATGAAAATACCTTATAATATAATGGAATATGCAGAGTATCATTGAAAATACCTTATAATATAACGTAATATGCAGGGTATCATTGAAAATACCTTATATTATAACGTAATATGCAGTGTATCAATGAAAATACCTTATAATATAACGTAATATGCAGTATATCATTGAAAATACCTTATAATATAGCGTAATATGCAGTGTATCATTGAAAATACCTTATAATATGTCGTAGTTTATCATTGAAAACGCCTTATAATGTAACGTAATATGGAGTGTTTCAATGAAAATACCTTATAATATAATGGAATATGCAGAGTATCATTGAAAATACCTTATAATATAACGTAATATGCAGTGTATCACTGAAAATACCTTCTAATATATCGTAGTTTATCATTGAAAATACCTTATAATATAACGTACTATGCAGTGTATCATTGAAAATATCTTATAATATAACGTAATATGCAGTGAATCATTGAAAATACCTTATAATATAACGTAATATGCAGGGTATCATTGAAAATACCTTATATTATAACGTAATATGCAGTGTATCATTGAAAATACCTTGTAATATAACGTAATATGCAGTGTATCATTGAAAACACCTTATAATATAACGTAATATGCAGTGTATCATTGAAAATACCTTCTAATATATCGTAGTTTATCATTGAAAATGCCTTATAATGTAACGTAATATGGAGTGTTTCAATGAAAATACCTTATAATATAACGGAATATGCAGAGTATCATAGAAAATACCTCATAGTAATATGCAACGTATCACTGAAAATACCTTATAATATTTCGTAATTTGTAGTGTATCATTGAAAATACCTTATAATATAGCGTAATATGCAGTGTATCATTGAAAATACTTTATAATATAACGTAATATGCAGTGTATCATTGAAAATACCTTATAATATAACGTAATATACAGTGTATCATTGAAAATACCTTATAATATAACGTAATATGCAGTTTATCATTGAAAATACCTAATAATATAACGTAATATGCAGTGTATCATTGAAAATACCTTATAATATAACGTACTATGCAGTGTATCATTGAAAATACCTTATAATATATCGTAGTTTATCATTGAAAACGCCTTATAATGTAACGTAATATGGAGTGTTTCAATGAAAATACCTTATAATATAACGGAATATGCAGAGTATCATTGAAAATACCTTATAATATAACGTAATATGCAGTGTATCATTGAAAATACCTTATAATATATCGTAATATGCAGTGTATCATTGAAAATACCTTATAATATTTCGTAATTTGTAGTGTATCATTGAAAATACCTTATAATATAACGTAATATGCAGTGTATCATTGAAAATACCCAATAATATAACGTACTATGCAGCGTATCACTGAAAATACCTTCTAATATATCGTAGTTTATCATTGAAAATACCTTATAATATAGCGTAATATGTAGTGTATCATTGAAAATACCTTATAATATATAGTAGTTTATCATTGAAAATACCTTATAACATAACGTAATATACAGTGTAACATTGAAAATACCTTATAATATAACGTACTATACAGCGTATCATTGAAAATACCTTATAATATATCGTAATATGCAGTGTATCATTGAAAATACCTTATAATATATCGTAATATGCAGTGTATCATTGAAAAAACCTTATAATATAACGTAATTTGTAGTGTATCATTGAAAATACCTTATAATATAGCGTACTATGCCGTGTATCATTGAAAATACCTTATATTATAACGTAATATGCAGTGTATCATTGAAAATACCTGGTAATATAACGTAATATGCAGTGTATCATTGAAAATACCTTACAATATAACGTAATATGCAGTGTATCATTGAAAATACCTTCTAATATATCGTAGTTTATCATTGAAAATACATTATAATATAACGTAATATACAGTGTATCATTGAAAATACAATTTATAATATATCGTAATATGCAGTGTATCATTGAAAATACCTTATAATATAACGTACTATGCAGCGTATCACGGAAAATACCTTCTAATATATCGTAGTTTATCATTGAAAATACCTTATAATATAACGTAATATGGAGTGTTTCAATGAAAATACCTTATAATATAACGGAATATGCAGAGTATCATTGAAAATACCTTATAATATAACGTAATATGCAGTGTATCATTGAAAATACCTTATAATATATCGTAATATGCAGTGTATCATTGAAAATACCTTATAATATTTCGTAATTTGTAGTGTATCATTGAAAATACCTTATAATATAACGTAATATGCAGTGTATCATTGAAAATACCCAATAATATATCGTAATATGCAGTGTATCATTGAAAAAACCTTATAATATTTCGTAATTTGTAGTGTATCATTGAAAATACCTTATAATATAGCGTACTATGCCGTGTATCATTGAAAATACCTTATATTATAACGTAATATGCAGTGTATCATTGAAAATACCTGGTAATATAACGTAATATGCAGTGTATCATTGAAAATACCTTACAATATAACGTAATATGCAGTGTATCATTGAAAATACCTTCTAATATATCGTAGTTTATCATTGAAAATACATTATAATATAACGTAATATACAGTGTATCATTGAAAATACAATTTATAATATATCGTAATATGCAGTGTATCATTGAAAATACCTTATAATATAACGTACTATGCAGCGTATCACGGAAAATACCTTCTAATATATCGTAGTTTATCATTGAAAATACCTTATAATATAACGTAATATACAGTGTATCATTGAAAATACCTTATAATATAACGTAATATGCAGTGTATCACTGATAATACCTTCTAATATATCGTAGTTTATCATTGAAAATACCTTATAATATAACGTAATATACAGTGTATCATTGAAAATACCTTATAATATAACGAAATATGCAGTGTGTCATTGAACATACCTTATATTATGTCGTAGTTTATCATTGAAAATACCTTATAGTATAACGTGATATGCAGTGTATCATTGAAAATAACTTATAATATAACGAAATATGCAGTGTGTCATTGAAAAGAACTTATAATATAACGTAATATTTAGTTTATCATTGAAAATACCTTATAACATAACGTAAATTGCAGAGTATCATTGAAAATACCTTATGATATAACGTAATATGCAGTGTATCATTGAAAATACCTTATATTATAACGTAATATACAGTGTATCATAGAAAATACCTTATAATATAACGGAATATGCAGAGTATCATAGAAAATACCTTATAATATAACGTAATATGCAGTGTATCATTGAAAATACCTTATAATATAGCGTAATATGCAGTGTATCATAGAAAATACCTTATAATATAACGGAATATGCAGAGTATCATAGAAAATACCTTATAATATAACGTAATATGCAGTGTATCATTGAAAATACCTTATAATATAGCGTAATATGCAGTGTATCATTGAAAATTTCCTATAATATAACTTAATATGCAGTGTATCATTGAATATACCTAATAATATAACGTAATATACAGTGTATCATAGAAAATACCTTATAATATAACGTAATATGCAGTGTATCATTGAAAATACCTTCTAATATATCGTAATTTATCATTGAAAATACCTTATAATATAACGTAATATACAGTGTATCATTGAAAATACATTATAATATAACGTAATATGCAGTGTGTCATTGAACATACCTTATATTATGTCGTAGTTTATCATTGAAAATACCTTATAGTATAACGAAATATGCAGTGTATCACTGAAAATACCTTCTAATATATCGTAGTTTATCATTGAAAATACCTTATAATATAACGTAATAAGCAGTGTATCATTGAAAATGCCTTATAATATATCGTAATATGCAGTGTATCATTGTAAATACCTTATAATATTTCGTAATATGCAGTGTATCATTGAAAATACCTTATAATATAACGTAATATACAGTGTATCATTGAAAATACCTTATAATATAACGTAATATGCAGTTTATCATTGAAAATACCTAATAATATAACGTAATATGCAGTGTATCATTGAAAATACCTTATAATATAACGTACTATGCAGCGTATCACGGAAAATACCTTCTAATATATCGTAGTTTATCATTGAAAATACCTTATAATATAACGTAATATACAGTGTATCATTGAAAATACCTTATAATATATCGTATTATGCAGTGTATCATTGAAAATACCTTCTAATATATCGTAGTTTATCATTGAAAATACCTTATAATATAACGTAATATACAGTGTATCATTGAAAATACCTTATAATATAACGAAATATGCAGTGTGTCATTGAACATACCTTATATTATGTCGTAGTTTATCATTGAAAATACCTTATAGTATAACGTGATATGCAGTGTATCATTGAAAATAACTTATAATATAACGAAATATGCAGTGTGTCATTGAAAAGAACTTATAATATAACGTAATATTTAGTTTATCATTGAAAATACCTTATAACATAACGTAAATTGCAGAGTATCATTGAAAATACCTTATGATATAACGTAATATGCAGTGTATCATTGAAAATACCTTATATTATAACGTAATATACAGTGTATCATAGAAAATACCTTATAATATAACGCAATATGCAGAGTATCATAGAAAATACCTTATAATATAACGTAATATGCAGTGTATCATTGAAAATACCTTATAATATAGCGTAATATGCAGTGTATCATAGAAAATACCTTATAATATAACGGAATATGCAGAGTATCATAGAAAATACCTTATAATATAACGTAATATGCAGTGTATCATTGAAAATACCTTATAATATAGCGTAATATGCAGTGTATCATTGAAAATTTCCTATAATATAACTTAATATGCAGTGTATCATTGAATATACCTAATAATATAACGTAATATACAGTGTATCATAGAAAATACCTTATAATATAACGTAATATGCAGTGTATCATTGAAAATACCTTCTAATATATCGTAATTTATCATTGAAAATACCTTATAATATAACGTAATATACAGTGTATCATTGAAAATACCTTATAATATAACGTAATATGCAGTGTGTCATTGAACATACCTTATATTATGTCGTAGTTTATCATTGAAAATACCTTATAGTATAACGAAATATGCAGTGTATCACTGAAAATACCTTCTAATATATCGTAGTTTATCATTGAAAATACCTTATAATATAACGTAATAAGCAGTGTATCATTGAAAATGCCTTATAATATATCGTAATATGCAGTGTATCATTGTAAATACCTTATAATATTTCGTAATTTGTAGTGTATCATTGAAAATACCTTATAATATAGCTTACTATGCAGTGTATCATTGAAAATACCTTATAATATAACGTAATATGCAGTGTATCATTGAAAATACCTTATAATATAACGTAATATGCAGTATATCATTGAAAATACCTTATAATATAGCGTAATATGCAGTGTATCATTGAAAATACCTTATAATATATCGTAGTTTATCATTGAAAACGCCTTATAATGTAACGTAATATGGAGTGTTTCAATGAAAATACCTTATAATATAACGGAATATGCAGAGTATCATTGAAAATACCTTATAATATAACGTAATATGCAGTGTATCATTGAAAATACCTTATAATATATCGTAATATGCAGTGTATCATTGAAAATACCTTATAATATTTCGTAATTTGTAGTGTATCATTGAAAATACCTTATAATATAACGTAATATGCAGTGTATCATTGAAAATACCCAATAATATAACGTACTATGCAGCGTATCACTGAAAATACCTTCTAATATATCGTAGTTTATCATTGAAAATACCTTATAATATAGCGTAATATGTAGTGTATCATTGAAAATACCTTATAATATATAGTAGTTTATCATTGAAAATACCTTATAACATAACGTATTATACAGTGTAACATTGAAAATACCTTATAATATAACGTACTATACAGCGTATCATTGAAAATACCTTATAATATATCGTAATATGCAGTGTATCATTGAAAATACCTTATAATATATCGTAATATGCAGTGTATCATTGAAAAAACCTTATAATATTTCGTAATTTGTAGTGTATCATTGAAAATACCTTATAATATAGCGTACTATGCCGTGTATCATTGAAAATACCTTATATTATAACGTAATATGCAGTGTATCATTGAAAATACCTGGTAATATAACGTAATATGCAGTGTATCATTGAAAATACCTTACAATATAACGTAATATGCAGTGTATCATTGAAAATACCTTCTAATATATCGTAGTTTATCATTGAAAATACATTATAATATAACGTAATATACAGTGTATCATTGAAAATACAATTTATAATATATCGTAATATGCAGTGTATCATTGAAAATACCTTATAATATAACGTACTATGCAGCGTATCACGGAAAATACCTTCTAATATATCGTAGTTTATCATTGAAAATACCTTATAATATAACGTAATATGGAGTGTTTCAATGAAAATACCTTATAATATAACGGAATATGCAGAGTATCATTGAAAATACCTTATAATATAACGTAATATGCAGTGTATCATTGAAAATACCTTATAATATATCGTAATATGCAGTGTATCATTGAAAATACCTTATAATATTTCGTAATTTGTAGTGTATCATTGAAAATACCTTATAATATAACGTAATATGCAGTGTATCATTGAAAATACCCAATAATATAACGTACTATGCAGCGTATCACTGAAAATACCTTCTAATATATCGTAGTTTATCATTGAAAATACCTTATAATATAGCGTAATATGTAGTGTATCATTGAAAATACCTTATAATATATAGTAGTTTATCATTGAAAATACCTTATAACATAACGTATTATACAGTGTAACATTGAAAATACCTTATAATATAACGTACTATGCAGCGTATCATTGAAAATACCTTATAATATATCGTAATATGCAGTGTATCATTGAAAATACCTTATAATATATCGTAATATGCAGTGTATCATTGAAAAAAACCTTATAATATTTCGTAATTTGTAGTGTATCATTGAAAATACCTTATAATATAGCGTACTATGCCGTGTATCATTGAAAATACCTTATATTATAACGTAATATGCAGTGTATCATTGAAAATACCTGGTAATATAACGTAATATGCAGTGTATCATTGAAAATACCTTACAATATAACGTAATATGCAGTGTATCATTGAAAATACCTTCTAATATATCGTAGTTTATCATTGAAAATACATTATAATATAACGTAATATACAGTGTATCATTGAAAATACAATTTATAATATATCGTAATATGCAGTGTATCATTGAAAATACCTTATAATATAACGTACTATGCAGCGTATCACGGAAAATACCTTCTAATATATCGTAGTTTATCATTGAAAATACCTTATAATATAACGTAATATGGAGTGTTTCAATGAAAATACCTTATAATATAACGGAATATGCAGAGTATCATTGAAAATACCTTATAATATAACGTAATATGCAGTGTATCATTGAAAATACCTTATAATATATCGTAATATGCAGTGTATCATTGAAAATACCTTATAATATTTCGTAATTTGTAGTGTATCATTGAAAATACCTTATAATATAACGTAATATGCAGTGTATCATTGAAAATACCCAATAATATAACGTACATTGCAGCGTATCACTGAAAATACCTTCTAATATATCGTAGTTTATCATTGAAAATACCTTATAATATAGCGTAATATGCAGTGTATCATTGAAAATACCTTATAATATATAGTAGTTTATCATTGAAAATACCTTATAACATAACGTATTATACAGTGTATCATTGAAAATACCTTATAATATATCGTAATATGCAGTGTATCATTGAAAATACCTTATAATATATCGTAATATGCAGTGTATCATTGAAAATACCTTATAATATATCGTAATATGCAGTGTATCATTGAAAAAACCTTATAATATTTCTTAATTTGTAGTGTATCATTGAAAATACCTTATAATATAGCGTACTATGCCGTGTATCATTGAAAATACCTTATATTATAACGTAATATGCAGTGTATCATTGAAAATACCTGGTAATATAACGTAATATGCAGTGTATCATTGAAAATACCTTACAATATAACGTAATATGCAGTGTATCATTGAAAATACCTTCTAATATATCGTAGTTTATCATTGAAAATACATTATAGTATAACGTAATATACAGTGTATCATTGAAAATACAATTTATAATATATCGTAATATGCAGTGTATCATTGAAAATACCTTATAATATAACGTACTATGCAGCGTATCACGGAAAATACCATCTAATATATCGTAGTTTATCATTGAAAATACCTTATAATATAACGTAATATACAGTGTATCATTGAAAATACCTTATAATATAACGTAATATGCAGTGTATCACTGATAATACCTTCTAATATATCGTAGTTTATCATTGAAAATACCTTATAATATAACGTACTATGCAGTGTATCATTGAAAACATCTTACAATATAACGTAATATGCAGTGAATCATTGAAAATACCTTATAATATAACGTAATATGCAGGGTATCATTGAAAATACCTTATATTATAACGTAATATGCAGTGTATCATTGAAAATACCTTGTAATATAACGTAATATGCAGTGTATCATTGAAAACACCTTATAATATAACGTAATATGCAGTGTATCATTGAAAATACCTTCTAATATATCGTAGTTTATCATTGAAAATGCCTTATAATGTAACGTAATATGGAGTGTTTCAATGAAAATACCTTATAATATAACGGAATATGCAGAGTATCATAGAAAATACCTCATAGTAATATGCAACGTATCACTGAAAATACCTTATAATATTTCGTAATTTGTAGTGTATCATTGAAAATACCTTATAATATAGCGTAATATGCAGTGTATCATTGAAAATACTTTATAATATAACGTAATATGCAGTGTATCATTGAAAATACCTTATAATATAACGTAATATACAGTGTATCATTGAAAATACCTTATAATATAACGTAATATGCAGTTTATCATTGAAAATACCTAATAATATAACGTAATATGCAGTGTATCATTGAAAATACCTTATAATATAACGTACTATGCAGCGTATCACGGAAAATACCTTCTAATATATCGTAGTTTATCATTGAAAATACCTTATAATATAACGTAATATACAGTGTATCATTGAAAATACCTTATAATATATCGTATTATGCAGTGTATCATTGAAAATACCTTCTAATATATCGTAGTTTATCATTGAAAATACCTTATAATATAACGTAATATGCAGTGTGTCATTGAACATACCTTATATTATGTCGTAGTTTATCATTGAAAATACCTTATAGTATAACGTGATATGCAGTGTATCATTGAAAATAACTTATAATATAACGAAATATGCAGTGTGTCATTGAAAAGAACTTATAATATAACGTAATATTTAGTTTATCATTGAAAATACCTTATAACATAACGTAAATTGCAGAGTATCATTGAAAATACCTTATGATATAACGTAATATGCAGTGTATCATTGAAAATACCTTATATTATAACGTAATATACAGTGTATCATAGAAAATACCTTATAATATAACGGAATATGCAGAGTATCATAGAAAATACCTTATAATATAACGTAATATGCAGTGTATCATTGAAAATACCTTATAATATAGCGTAATATGCAGTGTATCATAGAAAATACCTTATAATATAACGGAATATGCAGAGTATCATAGAAAATACCTTATAATATAACGTAATATGCAGTGTATCATTGAAAATACCTTATAATATAGCGTAATATGAAGTGTATCATTGAAAATTTCCTATAATATAACTTAATATGCAGTGTATCATTGAATATACCTAATAATATAACGTAATATACAGTGTATCATAGAAAATACCTTATAATATAACGTAATATGCAGTGTATCATTGAAAATACCTTCTAATATATCGTAATTTATCATTGAAAATACCTTATAATATAACGTAATATACAGTGTATCATTGAAAATACATTATAATATAACGTAATATGCAGTGTGTCATTGAACATACCTTATATTATGTCGTAGTTTATCATTGAAAATACCTTATAGTATAACGAAATATGCAGTGTATCACTGAAAATACCTTCTAATATATCGTAGTTTATCATTGAAAATACCTTATAATATAACGTAATAAGCAGTGTATCATTGAAAATGCCTTATAATATATCGTAATATGCAGTGTATCATTGTAAATACCTTATAATATTTCGTAATTTGTAGTGTATCATTGAAAATACCTTATAATATAGCTTACTATGCAGTGTATCATTGAAAATACCTTATAATATAACGTAATATGCAGTGTATCATTGAAAATACCTTATAATATAACGTAATATGCAGTGTATCATTGAAAATACCTTATAATATAGCGTAATATGCAGTGTATCATTGAAAATACCTTATAATATATCGTAGTTTATCATTGAAAACGCCTTATAATGTAACGTAATATGGAGTGTTTCAATGAAAATACCTTATAATATAACGGAATATGCAGAGTATCATTGAAAATACCTTATAATATAACGTAATATGCAGTGTATCATTGAAAATACCTTATAATATATCGTAATATGCAGTGTATCATTGAAAATACCTTATAATATTTCGTAATTTGTAGTGTATCATTGAAAATACCTTATAATATAACGTAATATGCAGTGTATCATTGAAAATACCCAATAATATAACGTACTATGCAGCGTATCACTGAAAATACCTTCTAATATATCGTAGTTTATCATTGAAAATACCTTATAATATAGCGTAATATGTAGTGTATCATTGAAAATACCTTATAATATATAGTAGTTTATCATTGAAAATACCTTATAACATAACGTATTATACAGTGTAACATTGAAAATACCTTATAATATAACGTACTATACAGCGTATCATTGAAAATACCTTATAATATATCGTAATATGCAGTGTATCATTGAAAATACCTTATAATATATCGTAATATGCAGTGTATCATTGAAAAAACCTTATAATATTTCGTAATTTGTAGTGTATCATTGAAAATACCTTATAATATAGCGTACTATGCCGTGTATCATTGAAAATACCTTATATTATAACGTAATATGCAGTGTATCATTGAAAATACCTGGTAATATAACGTAATATGCAGTGTATCATTGAAAATACCTTACAATATAACGTAATATGCAGTGTATCATTGAAAATACCTTCTAATATATCGTAGTTTATCATTGAAAATACATTATAATATAACGTAATATACAGTGTATCATTGAAAATACAATTTATAATATATCGTAATATGCAGTGTATCATTGAAAATACCTTATAATATAACGTACTATGCAGCGTATCACGGAAAATACCTTCTAATATATCGTAGTTTATCATTGAAAATACCTTATAATATAACGTAATATGGAGTGTTTCAATGAAAATACCTTATAATATAACGGAATATGCAGAGTATCATTGAAAATACCTTATAATATAACGTAATATGCAGTGTATCATTGAAAATACCTTATAATATATCGTAATATGCAGTGTATCATTGAAAATACCTTATAATATTTCGTAATTTGTAGTGTATCATTGAAAATACCTTATAATATAACGTAATATGCAGTGTATCATTGAAAATACCCAATAATATAACGTACTATGCAGCGTATCACTGAAAATACCTTCTAATATATCGTAGTTTATCATTGAAAATACCTTATAATATAGCGTAATATGTAGTGTATCATTGAAAATACCTTATAATATATAGTAGTTTATCATTGAAAATACCTTATAACATAACGTATTATACAGTGTAACATTGAAAATACCTTATAATATAACGTACTATGCAGCGTATCATTGAAAATACCTTATAATATATCGTAATATGCAGTGTATCATTGAAAATACCTTATAATATATCGTAATATGCAGTGTATCATTGAAAAAACCTTATAATATTTCGTAATTTGTAGTGTATCATTGAAAATACCTTATAATATAGCGTACTATGCCGTGTATCATTGAAAATACCTTATATTATAACGTAATATGCAGTGTATCATTGAAAATACCTGGTAATATAACGTAATATGCAGTGTATCATTGAAAATACCTTACAATATAACGTAATATGCAGTGTATCATTGAAAATACCTTCTAATATATCGTAGTTTATCATTGAAAATACATTATAATATAACGTAATATACAGTGTATCATTGAAAATACAATTTATAATATATCGTAATATGCAGTGTATCATTGAAAATACCTTATAATATAACGTACTATGCAGCGTATCACGGAAAATACCTTCTAATATATCGTAGTTTATCATTGAAAATACCTTATAATATAACGTAATATACAGTGTATCATTGAAAATACCTTATAATATAACGTAATATGGAGTGTTTCAATGAAAATACCTTATAATATAACGGAATATGCAGAGTATCATTGAAAATACCTTATAATATAACGTAATATGCAGTGTATCATTGAAAATACCTTATAATATATCGTAATATGCAGTGTATCATTGAAAATACCTTATAATATTTCGTAATTTGTAGTGTATCATTGAAAATACCTTATAATATAACGTAATATGCAGTGTATCATTGAAAAGACCTTATAATATAACGTAATATTTAGTTTATCATTGAAAATACCTTATAACATAACGTAAATTGCAGAGTATCATTGAAAATACCTTATGATATAACGTAATATGCAGTGTATCATTGAAAATACCTTATATTATAACGTAATATACAGTGTATCATAGAAAATACCTTATAATATAACGGAATATGCAGAGTATCATAGAAAATACCTTATAATATAACGTAATATGCAGTGTATCATTGAAAATACCTTATAATATAGCGTAATATGCAGTGTATCATTGAAAATTTCCTATAATATAACTTAATATGCAGTGTATCATTGAATATACCTAATAATATAACGTAATATACAGTGTATCATAGAAAATACCTTATAATATAACGTAATATACAGTGTATCATAGAAAATACCTTATAATATAACGGAATATGCAGAGTATCATTGAAAATACCTTATAATATATCGTAATATGCAGTGTATCATTGAAAATACCTTATATTATGTCGTAGTTTATCATTGAAAATACCTTATAGTATAACGTGATATGCAGTGTATCATTGAAAATAACTTATAATATAACGAAATATGCAGTGTGTCATTGAAAAGACCTTATAATATAACGTAATATTTAGTTTATCATTGAAAATACCTTATAATATAACGTAATATACAGTGTATCATTGAAAATACCTTATAATATATCGTAGTTTATCATTGAAAATGCCTTATAATGTAACGTAATATGGAGTGTTTCAATGAAAATACCTTATAATATAACGGAATATGCAGTGTATCATTGAAAATACCTTCTAATATATCGTAGTTTATCATTGAAAATGCCTTATAATGTAACGTAATATGGAGTGTTTCAATGAAAATACCTTATAATATAACGGAATATGCAGAGTATCATAGAAAATACCTCATAGTAATATGCAACGTATCATTGAAAATACCTTATAATATTTCGTAATTTATAGTGTATCATTGAAAATACCTTATAATATAGCGTAATATGCAGTGTATCATTGAAAATACTTTATAATATAACGTAATATGCAGTGTATCATTGAAAATACCTTATATTATGTCGTAGTTTATCATTGAAAATACCTTATAGTATAACGTGATATGCAGTGTATCATTGAAAATAACTTATAATATAACGAAATATGCAGTGTGTCATTGAAAAGACCTTATAATATAACGTAATATTTAGTTTATCATTGAAAATACCTTATAATATAACGTAATATACAGTGTATCATTGAAAATACCTTATAATATATCGTATTATGCAGTGTATCATTGAAAATACCTTATAATATAACGTAATATGCAGTTTATCATTGAAAATACCTAATAATATAACGTAATATGCAGTGTATCATTGAAAATACCTTATAATATAACGTACTATGCAGCGTATCACGGAAAATACCTTCTAATATATCGTAGTTTATCATTGAAAATACCTTATAATATAACGTAATATACAGTGTATCATTGAAAATACCTTATAATATATCGTATTATGCAGTGTATAATTGAAAATACCTTCTAATATATCGTAGTTTATCATTGAAAATACCTTATAGTATAACGAAATATGCAGTGTATCACTGAAAATACCTTCTAATATATCGTAGTTTATCATTGAAAATACCTTATAATATAACGTAATAAGCAGTGTATCATTGAAAATGCCTTATAATATATCGTAATATGCAGTGTATCATTGAAAATACCTTATAATATTTCGTAATTTGTAGTGTATCATTGAAAATACCTTATAATATAGCGTACTATGCAGTGTATCATTGAAAATACCTTATAATATAACGTAATATGCAGTGTATCAATGAAAATACCTTATAATATATCGTAGTTTATCATTGAAAATGCCTTATAATGTAACGTAATATGGAGTGTTTCAATGAAAATACCTTATAATATAACGGAATATGCAGTGTATCATTGAAAATACCTTCTAATATATCGTAGTTTATCATTGAAAATGCCTTATAATGTAACGTAATATGGAGTGTTTCAATGAAAATACCTTATAATATAACGGAATATGCAGAGTATCATAGAAAATACCTCATAGTAATATGCAACGTATCATTGAAAATACCTTATAATATTTCGTAATTTATAGTGTATCATTGAAAATACCTTATAATATAGCGTAATATGCAGTGTATCATTGAAAATACTTTATAATATAACGTAATATGCAGTGTATCATTGAAAATACCTTATATTATGTCGTAGTTTATCATTGAAAATACCTTATAGTATAACGTGATATGCAGTGTATCATTGAAAATAACTTATAATATAACGAAATATGCAGTGTGTCATTGAAAAGACCTTATAATATAACGTAATATTTAGTTTATCATTGAAAATACCTTATAATATAACGTAATATACAGTGTATCATTGAAAATACCTTATAATATATCGTATTATGCAGTGTATCATTGAAAATACCTTATAATATAACGTAATATGCAGTTTATCATTGAAAATACCTAATAATATAACGTAATATGCAGTGTATCATTGAAAATACCTTATAATATAACGTACTATGCAGCGTATCACGGAAAATACCTTCTAATATATCGTAGTTTATCATTGAAAATACCTTATAATATAACGTAATATACAGTGTATCATTGAAAATACCTTATAATATATCGTATTATGCAGTGTATCATTGAAAATACCTTCTAATATATCGTAGTTTATCATTGAAAATACCTTATAGTATAACGAAATATGCAGTGTATCACTGAAAATACCTTCTAATATATCGTAGTTTATCATTGAAAATACCTTATAATATAACGTAATAAGCAGTGTATCATTGAAAATGCCTTATAATATATCGTAATATGCAGTGTATCATTGAAAATACCTTATAATATTTCGTAATTTGTAGTGTATCATTGAAAATACCTTATAATATAGCGTACTATGCAGTGTATCATTGAAAATACCTTATAATATAACGTAATATGCAATGTATCAATGAAAATACCTTATAATATAACGTAATATGCAGTATATCATTGAAAATACCTTATAATATAGCGTAATATGCAGTGTATCACTGAAAATACCTTCTAATATATCGTAGTTTATCATTGAAAATACCTTATAATATAACGTACTATGCAGTGTATCATTGAAAATATCTTATAATATAACGTAATATGCAGTGAATCATTGAAAATACCTTATAATATAACGTAATATGCAGGGTATCATTGAAAATACCTTATATTATAACGTAATATGCAGTGTATCATTGAAAATACCTTGTAATATAACGTAATATGCAGTGTATCATTGAAAATACCTTATAATATAACGTAATATGCAGTGTATAATTGAAAATACCTTCTAATATATCGTAGTTTATCATTGAAAATGCCTTATAATGTAACGTAATATGGAGTGTTTCAATGAAAATACCTTATAATATAACGGAATATGCAGAGTATCATTGAAAATACCTTATAATATAACGTAATATGCAGTGTATCACTGAAAATACCTTCTAATATGTCGTAGTTTATCATTGAAAATACCTTATAATATAACGTACTATGCAGTGTATCATTGAAAATATCTTATAATATAACGTAATATGCAGTGAATCATTGAAAATACCTTATAATATAACGTAATATGCAGGGTATCAGTGAAAATACCTTATATTATAACGTAATATGCAGTGTATCATTGAAAATGCCTTATAATATATCGTAATATGCAGTGTATCATTGAAAATACCTTATAATATTTCGTAATTTGTAGTGTATCATTGAAAATACCTTATAATATACCGTACTATGCAGTGTATCATTGAAAATACCTTATAATATAACGTAATATGCAGTGTATCAATGAAAATACCTTATAATATAACGTAATATGCAGTATATCATTGAAAATACCTTATAATATAGCGTAATATGCAGTGTATCATTGAAAATACTTTATAATATAACGTAATATGCAGTGTATCATTGAAAATACCTTATAATATAACGTAATATACAGTGTATCATTGAAAATACCTTATAATATAACGTAATATGCAGTTTATCATTGAAAATACCTAATAATATAACGTAATATGCAGTGTATCATTGAAAATACCTTATAATATAACGTACTATGCAGCGTATCACGGAAAATACCTTCTAATATATCGTAGTTTATCATTGAAAATACCTTATAATATGACGTAATATACAGTGTATCATTGAAAATACCTTATAATATATCGTATTATGCAGTGTATCATTGAAAATACCTTCTAATATATCGTAGTTTATCATTGAAAATACCTTATAATATAACGTAATATACAGTGTATCATTGAAAATACCTTATAATATAACGAAATATGCAGTGTGTCATTGAACATACCTTATATTATGTCGTAGTTTATCATTGAAAATACCTTATAGTATAACGTGATATGCAGTGTATCATTGAAAATAACTTATAATATAACGAAATATGCAGTGTGTCATTGAAAAGACCTTATAATATAACGTAATATTTAGTTTATCATTGAAAATACCTTATAATATAACGTAAATTGCAGAGTATCATTGAAAATACCTTATGATATAACGTAATATGCAGTGTATCATTGAAAATACCTTATATTATAACGTAATATACAGTGTATCATAGAAAATACCTTATAATATAACGGAATATGCAGAGTATCATAGAAAATACCTTATAATATAACGTAATATGCAGTGTATCATTGAAAATACCTTATAATATAACGTAATATGCAGTGTATCATTGAAAATACCTTATAATATAACGGAATATGCAGAGTATCATAGAAAATACCTTATAATATAACGTAATATGCAGTGTATCATTGAAAATACCTTATAATATAGCGTAATATGCAGTGTATCATTGAAAATTTCCTATAATATAACTTAATATGCAGTGTATCATTGAATATACCTAATAATATAACGTACTATACAGTGTATCATAGAAAATACCTTATAATATAACGTAATATGCAGTGTATCATTGAAAATACCTTCTAATATATCGTAATTTATCATTGAAAATACCTTATAATATAACGTAATATACAGTGTATCATTGAAAATACATTATAATATAACGTAATATGCAGTGTGTCATTGAACATACCTTATATTATGTCGTAGTTTATCATTGAAAATACCTTATAGTATAACGAAATATGCAGTGTATCACTGAAAATACCTTCTAATATATCGTAGTTTATCATTGAAAATACCTTATAATATAACGTAATAAGCAGTGTATCATTGAAAATGCCTTATAATATATCGTAATATGCAGTGTATCATTGTAAATACCTTATAATATTTCGTAATTTGTAGTGTATCATTGAAAATACCTTATAATATAGCTTACTATGCAGTGTATCATTGAAAATACCTTATAATATAACGTAATATGCAGTGTATCATTGAAAATACCTTATAATATAACGTAATATGCAGTATATCATTGAAAATACCTTATAATATAGCGTAATATGTAGTGTATCATTGAAAATACCTTATAATATATAGTAGTTTATCATTGAAAATACCTTATAACATAACGTATTATACAGTGTAACATTGAAAATACCTTATAATATAACGTACTATGCAGCGTATCATTGAAAATACCTTATAATATATCGTAATATGCAGTGTATCATTGAAAATACCTTATAATATATCGTAATATGCAGTGTATCATTGAAAAAACCTTATAATATTTCGTAATTTGTAGTGTATCATTGAAAATACCTTATAATATAGCGTACTATGCCGTGTATCATTGAAAATACCTTATATTATAACGTAATATGCAGTGTATCATTGAAAATACCTGGTAATATAACGTAATATGCAGTGTATCATTGAAAATACCTTACAATATAACGTAATATGCAGTGTATCATTGAAAATACCTTCTAATATATCGTAGTTTATCATTGAAAATACATTATAATATAACGTAATATACAGTGTATCATTGAAAATACAATTTATAATATATCGTAATATGCAGTATATCATAGAAAATACCTTATAATATTTCGGAATATGCAGAGTATCATAGAAAATACCTTATAATATAACGTAATATGCAGTGTATCATTGAAAATACCTTATGGTATAACGTAATATGCAGTGTATCATTGAAAATACCTTAGAATATAACGTAATATGCAGTATATCATTGAAAATACCTTATAATATAGCGTAATATACAGTGTATCATTGAAAATACCTTATAATATATCGTAGTTTATCATTGAAAACGCCTTATAATGTAACGTAATATGGAGTGTTTCAATGAAAATACCTTATAATATAACGGAATATGCAGAGTATCATTGAAAATACCTTATAATATAACGTAATATGCAGTGTATAATTGAAAATACCTTATAATATATAGTAGTTTATCATTGAAAATACCTTATAACATAACGTAATATAAAGTGTAACATTGAAAATACCTTATAATATAACGTACTATGCAGCGTATCATTGAAAATACCTTATAATATATCGTAATATGCAGTGTATCATTGAAAATACCTTATAATATATCGTAATATGCAGTGTATCATTGAAAATACCTTATAATATTTCGTAATTTGTAGTGTATCATTGAAAATACCTTATAATATAACGTAATATGCAGTGTATCATTGAAAATACCTTATAATATAACGTAATATGCAGTATATCATTGAAAATACCTTATAATATAGCGTAATATGCAGTGTATCATTGAAAATACCTTATAATATATCGTAGTTTATCATTGAAAACGCCTTATAATGTAACGTAATATGGAGTGTTTCAATGAAAATACCTTATAATATAGCGTAATATGCAGTGTATCATTGAAAATACCTTATAATATAACGTAATATGCAGTGTATCATTGAAAATACCTAATAATATAACGTAATATGCAGTGTATCATTGAAAATACCTGGTAATATAACGTAATATGCAGTGTATCATTGAAAATACCTTACAATATAACGTAATATGCAGTGTATCATTGAAAATACCTTCTAATATATCGTAGTTTATCATTGAAAATACATTATAATATAACGTAATATACAGTGTATCATTGAAAATACAATTTATAATATATCGTAATATGCAGTGTATCATTGAAAATACCTTATAATATAACGTAATATACAGTGTATCATTGAAAATACCTTATAATATAACGTAATATGCAGTGTATCATTGAATATACCTTATAATATATAGTAGTTTATCATTGAAAATACCCTATAACGTAACGTATTATACAGTGTAACATTGAAAATACCTTATAATATAACGTACTATGCAGCGTATCGTTGAAAATACCTTATAATATATCGTAATATGCAGTGTATCATTGAAAATACCTTATAATATATCGTAATATGCAGTGTATCATTGAAAATACCTTCTAATATATCGTAGTTTATCATTGAAAATGCCTTATAATGTAACGTAATATGGAGTGTTTCAATGAAAATACCTTATAATATAACGGAATATGCAGAGTATCATTGAAAATACCTTATAATATAACGTAATATGCAGTGTATCACTGAAAATACCTTCTAATATATCGTAGTTTATCATTGAAAATACCTTATAATATAACGTACTATGCAGTGTATCATTGAAAATATCTTATAATATAACGTAATATGCAGTGAATCATTGAAAATACCTTATAATATAACGTAATATGCAGGGTATCATTGAAAATACCTTATATTATAACGTAATATGCAGTGTATCATTGAAAATGCCTTATAATATATCGTAATATGCAGTGTATCATTGAAAATACCTTATAATATTTCGTAATTTGTAGTGTATCATTGAAAATACCTTATAATATAGCGTACTATGCAGTGTATCATTGAAAATACCTTATAATATAACGTAATATGCAGTGTATCAATGAAAATACCTTATAATATAACGTAATATGCAGTATATCATTGAAAATACCTTATAATATAGCGTAATATGCAGTGTATCATTGAAAATACCTTATAATATATCGTAGTTTATCATTGAAAACGCCTTATAATATAACGTAATATGCAGTGTATCATTGAAAATACCTTATAATATATCGTAATATGCAGTGTATCATTGAAAATACCTTATAATATTTCGTAATTTGTAGTGTATCATTGAAAATACCTTATAATATAACGTAATATGCAGTGTATCATTGAAAATACCCAATAATATAACGTACTATGCAGCGTATCACTGAAAATACCTTCTAATATATCGTAGTTTATCATTGAAAATACCTTATAATATAGCGTAATATGTAGTGTATCATTGAAAATACCTTATAATATATAGTAGTTTATGATTGAAAATACCTTATAACATAACGTATTATACAGTGTAACATTGAAAATACCTTATAATATAACGTACTATGCAGCGTATCATTGAAAATACCTTATAATATATCGTAATATGCAGTGTATCATTGAAAATACCTTATAATATATCGTAATATGCAGTGTATCATTGAAAAAACCTTATAATATTTCGTAATTTGTAGTGTATCATTGAAAATACCTTATAATATAGCGTACTATGCCGTGTATCATTGAAAATACCTTATATTATAACGTAATATGCAGTGTATCATTGAAAATACCTGGTAATATAACGTAATATGCAGTGTATCATTGAAAATACCTTACAATATAACGTAATATGCAGTGTATCATTGAAAATACCTTCTAATATATCGTAGTTTATCATTGAAAATACATTATAATATAACGTAATATACAGTGTATCATTGAAAATACAATTTATAATATATCGTAATATGCAGTGTATCATTGAAAATACCTTATAATATAACGTAATATGCAGTGTATCATTGAAAATACCTTATATTATAACGTAATATACAGTGTATCATAGAAAATACCTTATAATATAACGGAATATGCAGAGTATCATAGAGAATACCTTATAATATTTCGGAATATGCAGAGTATCATAGAAAATACCTTATAATATAACGTAATATGCAGTGTATCATTGAAAATACCTTATGGTATAACGTAATATGCAGTGTATCATTGAAAATACCTTAGAATATAACGTAATATGCAGTATATCATTGAAAATACCTTATAATATAGCGTAATATACAGTGTATCATTGAAAATACCTTATAATATATCGTAGTTTATCATTGAAAACGCCTTATAATGTAACGTAATATGGAGTGTTTCAATGAAAATACCTTATAATATAACGGAATATGCAGAGTATCATTGAAAATACCTTATAATATAACGTAATATGCAGTGTATCATTGAAAATACCTTATAATATATAGTAGTTTATCATTGAAAATACCTTATAGTATAACGTGATATGCAGTGTATCATTGAAAATAACTTATAATATAACGAAATATGCAGTGTGTCATTGAAAAGACCTTATAATATAACGTAATATTTAGTTTATCATTGAAAATACCTTATAACATAACGTAAATTGCAGAGTATCATTGAAAATACCTTATGATATAACGTAATATGCAGTGTATCATTGAAAATACCTTATATTATAACGTAATATACAGTGTATCATAGAAAATACCTTATAATATAACGGAATATGCAGAGTATCATAGAAAATACCTTATAATATAACGTAATATGCAGTGTATCATTGAAAATACCTTATAATATAGCGTAATATGCAGTGTATCATAGAAAATACCTTATAATATAACGGAATATGCAGAGTATCATAGAAAATACCTTATAATATATCGTAATATGCAGTGTATCATTGAAAATACCTTATAATATATCGTAATATGCAGTGTATCATTGAAAATATCTTATAATATTTCGTAATTTGTAGTGTATCATTGAAAATACCTTATAATATAACGTAATATGCAGTGTATCATTGAAAATACCTTATAATATATAGTAGTTTATCATTGAAAATACCTTATAACATAACGTAATATACAGTTTAACATTGAAAATACCTTATAATATAACGTACTATGCAGCGTATCATTGAAAATACCTTATAATATATCGTAATATGCAGTGTATCATTGAAAATACCTTATAATATAACGTAATATGCAGTGTATCATTGAAAATACCTTATAATATAACGAAATATGCAGTGTGTCATTGAACATACCTTATATTATGTCGTAGTTTATCATTGAAAATACCTTATAGTATAACGAAATATGCAGTGTATCACTGAAAATACCTTCTAATATATCGTAGTTTATCATTGAAAATACCTTATAATATAACGTAATAAGCAGTGTATCATTGAAAATGCCTTATAATATATCGTAATATGCAGTGTATCATTGAAAATACCTTATAATATATCGTAGTTTTTCATTGAAAACGCCTTATAATGTAACGTAATATGGAGTGTTTCAATGAAAATACCTTATAATATAACGGAATATGCAGAGTATCATTGAAAATACCTTATAATATAACGTAATATGCAGTGTATCATTGAAAATACCTTATAATATATAGTAGTTTATCATTGAAAATACCTTATAGTATAACGTGATATGCAGTGTATCACTGAAAATAACTTATAATATAACGAAATATGCAGTGTGTCATTGAAAAGACCTTATAATATAACGTAATATTTAGTTTATCATTGAAAATACCTTATAACATAACGTAAATTGCAGAGTATCATTGAAAATACCTTATGATATAACGTAATATGCAGTGTATCATTGAAAATACCTTATATTATAACGTAATATACAGAGTATCATAGAAAATACCTTATAATATATCGTAATATGCAGTGTATCATTGAAAATACCTTATAATATATCGTAATATGCAGTGTATCATTGAAAATACCTTATAATATTTCGTAATTTGTAGTGTATCATTGAAAATACCTTATAATATAACGTAATATGCAGTGTATCATTGAAAATACCTTATAATATATAGTAGTTTATCATTGAAAATACCTTATAACATAACGTAATATACAGTTTAACATTGAAAATACCTTATAATATAACGTACTATGCAGCGTATCATTGAAAATACCTTATAATATATCGTAATATGCAGGGAATCATTGAAAATACCTTATATTATAACGTAATATGCAGTGTATCATTGAAAATACCTTGTAATATAACGTAATATGCAGTGTATCATTGAAAATACCTTATAATATAACGTAATATGCAGTGTATCATTGAAAATACCTTCTAATATATCGTAGTTTATCATTGAAAATGCCTTATAATGTAACGTAATATGGAGTGTTTCAATGAAAATACCTTATAATATAACGGAATATGCAGAGTATCATAGAAAATACCTCATAGTAATATGCAACGTATCATTGAAAATACCTTATAATATTTCGTAATTTGTAGTGTATCATTGAAAATACCTTATAATATAGCGTAATATGCAGTGTATCATTGAAAATACTTTATAATATAACGTAATATGCAGTGTATCATTGAAAATACCTTATAATATAACGTAATATACAGTGTATCATTGAAAATACCTTATAATATAACGTAATATGCAGTTTATCATTGAAAATACCTAATAATATAACGGAATATGCAGAGTATCATTGAAAATACCTTATAATATAACGTAATATGCAGTGTATCACTGAAAATACCTTCTAATATATCGTAGTTTATCATTGAAAATACCTTATAATATAACGTACTATGCAGTGTATCATTGAAAATATCTTATAATATAACGTAATATGCAGTGAATCATTGAAAATACCTTATAATATAACGTAATATGCAGGGTATCATTGAAAATACCTTATATTATAACGTAATATGCAGTGTATCATTGAAAATGCCTTATAATATATCGTAATATGCAGTGTATCATTGAAAATACCTTATAATATTTCGTAATTTGTAGTGTATCATTGAAAATACCTTATAATATAGCGTACTATGCAGTGTATCATTGAAAATACCTTATAATATAACGTAATATGCAGTGTATCAATGAAAATACCTTATAATATAACGTAATATGCAGTATATCATTGAAAATACCTTATAATATAGCGTAATATGCAGTGTATCATTGAAAATACCTTATAATATATAGTAGTTTATCATTGAAAATACCTTATAACATAACGT
Source organism: Lasioglossum lativentre (assembly GCA_916610255.1). Lineage (NCBI taxonomy): Eukaryota > Metazoa > Arthropoda > Insecta > Hymenoptera > Halictidae > Lasioglossum > Lasioglossum lativentre. The sequence continues at coordinate 712,227 of CAKAJI010000232.1, read as the reverse complement.
AATATAAAGTGTAACATTGAAAATACCTTATAATATAACGTACTATGCAGCGTATCATTGAAAATACCTTATAATATATCGTAATATGCAGTGTATCATTGAAAATACCTTATAATATAACGTAATATGCAGTGTATCACTGAAAATACCTTCTAATATATCGTAGTTTATCATTGAAAATACCTTATAATATAACGTACTATGCAGTGTATCATTGAAAATATCTTATAATATAACGTAATATGCAGTGAATCATTGAAAATACCTTATAATATAACGTAATATGCACGGTATCATTGAAAATACCTTATAATATAACGTAATATGCAGTGTATCACTGAAAATACCTTCTAATATATCGTAGTTTATCATTGAAAATACCTTATAATATAACGTACTATGCAGTGTATCATTGAAAATATCTTATAATATAACGTAATATGCAGTGAATCATTGAAAATACCTTATAATATAACGTAATATGCAGGGTATCATTGAAAATACCTTATATTATAACGTAATATGCAGTGTATCATTGAAAATGCCTTATAATATATCGTAATATGCAGTGTATCATTGAAAATACCTTATAATATTTCGTAATTTGTAGTGTATCATTGAAAATACCTTATAATATAGCGTACTATGCAGTGTATCACTGAAAATACCTTCTAATATATCGTAGTTTATCATTGAAAATACCTTATAATATAACGTACTATGCAGTGTATCATTGAAAATATCTTATAATATAACGTAATATGCAGTGAATCATTGAAAATACCTTATAATATAACGTAATATGCACGGTATCATTGAAAATACCTTATATTATAACGTAATATGCAGTGTATCATTGAAAATACCTTGTAATATAACGTAATATGCAGTGTATCATTGAAAATACCTTATAATATAACGAAATATGCAGTGTATCATTGAAAATACCTTCTAATATATCGTAGTTTATCATTGAAAATGCCTTATAATGTAACGTAATATGGAGTGTTTCAATGAAAATACCTTATAATATAACGGAATATGCAGAGTATCATAGAAAATACCTCATAGTAATATGCAACGTATCATTGAAAATACCTTATAATATTTCGTAATTTGTAGTGTATCATTGAAAATACCTTATAATATAGCGTAATATGCAGTGTATCATTGAAAATACTTTATAATATAACGTAATATGCAGTGTATCATTGAAAATACCTTATAATATAACGTAATATACAGTGTATCATTGAAAATACCTTATAATATAACGTAATATGCAGTTTATCATTGAAAATACCTAATAATATAACGTAATATGCAGTGTATCATTGAAAATACCTTATAATATAACGTACTATGCAGCGTATCACGGAAAATACCTTCTAATATATCGTAGTTTATCATTGAAAATACCTTATAATATAACGTAATATACAGTGTATCATTGAAAATACCTTATAATATATCGTATTATGCAGTGTATCATTGAAAATACCTTCTAATATATCGTAGTTTATCATTGAAAATACCTTATAATATAACGTAATATACAGTGTATCATTAAAAATACCTTATAATATAACGAAATATGCAGTGTGTCATTGATCATACCTTATATTATGTCGTAGTTTATCATTGAAAATATCTTATAGTATAACGTGATATGCAGTGTATCATTGAAAATAACTTATAATATAACGAAATATGCAGTGTGTCATTGAAAAGACCTTATAATATAACGTAATATTTAGTTTATCATTGAAAATACCTTATAACATAACGTAAATTGCAGAGTATCATTGAAAATACCTTATGATATAACGTATTATGCAGTGTATCATTGAAAATACCTTATAATATAACGTAATATGCAGTTTATCATTGAAAATACCTAATAATATAACGTAATATGCAGTGTATCATTGAAAATACCTTATAATATAACGTACTATGCAGCGTATCACGGAAAATACCTTCTAATATATCGTAGTTTATCATTGAAAATACCTTATAATATAGCGTAATATGCAGTGTATCATAGAAAATACCTTATAATATAACGGAATATGCAGAGTATCATAGAAAATACCTTATAATATAACGTAATATGCAGTGTATCATTGAAAATACCTTATAATATAGCGTAATATGCAGTGTATCATTGAAAATTTCCTATAATATAACTTAATATGCAGTGTATCATTGAATATACCTAATAATATAACGTAATATACAGTGTATCATAGAAAATACCTTATAATATAACGTAATATGCAGTGTATCATTGAAAATACCTTCTAATATATCGTAATTTATCATTGAAAATACCTTATAATATAACGTAATATACAGTGTATCATTGAAAATACATTATAATATAACGTAATATGCAGTGTGTCATTGAACATACCTTATATTATGTCGTAGTTTATCATTGAAAATACCTTATAGTATAACGAAATATGCAGTGTATCACTGAAAATACCTTCTAATATATCGTAGTTTATCATTGAAAATACCTTATAATATAACGTAATAAGCAGTGTATCATTGAAAATGCCTTATAATATATCGTAATATGCAGTGTATCATTGTAAATACCTTATAATATTTCGTAATTTGTAGTGTATCATTGAAAATACCTTATAATATAGCTTACTATGCAGTGTATCATGGAAAATACCTTATAATATAACGTAATATGCAGTGTATCATTGAAAATACCTTATAATATAACGTAATATGCAGTATATCATTGAAAATACCTTATAATATAGCGTAATATGCAGTGTATCATTGAAAATACCTTATAATATATCGTAGTTTATCATTGAAAACGCCTTATAATGTAACGTAATATGGAGTGTTTCAATGAAAATACCTTATAATATAGCGTAATATGCAGTGTATCATTGAAAATACCTTATAATATAGCGTAATATGCAGTGTATCATTGAAAATACCTTATAATATAACGTAATATGCAGTGTATCATTGAAAATACCTAATAATATAACGTAATATGCAGTGTATCATTGAAAATACCTAATAATATAACGTACTATGCAGCGTATCACTGAAAATACCTTCTAATATATCGTAGTTTATCATTGAAAATACCTTATAATATAACGTAATATACAGTGTATCATTGAAAATATCTTATAATATAACGTAATATGCAGTGTATCATTGAAAATACCTTCTAATATATCGTAGTTTATCATTGAAAATACCTTATAATATAACGTAATATACAGTGTATCATAGAAAATACCTTATAATATAACGGAATATGCAGAGTATCATAGAAAATACCTTATAATATAACGTAATATGCAGTGTATCATTGAAAATACCTTATAATATAGCGTAATATGCAGTGTATCATAGAAAATACCTTATAATATAACGGAATATGCAGAGTATCATAGAAAATACCTTATAATATAACGTAATATGCAGTGTATCATTGAAAATACCTTATAATATAGCGTAATATGCAGTGTATCATTGAAAATTTCCTATAATATAACTTAATATGCAGTGTATCATTGAATATACCTAATAATATAACGTAATATACAGTGTATCATAGAAAATACCTTATAATATAACGTAATATGCAGTGTATCATTGAAAATACCTTCTAATATATCGTAATTTATCATTGAAAATACCTTATAATATAACGTAATATACAGTGTATCATTGAAAATACCTTCTAATATATCGTAATTTATCATTGAAAATACCTTATAATATAACGTAATATACAGTGTATCATTGAAAATACATTATAATATAACGTAATATGCAGTGTGTCATTGAACATACCTTATATTATGTCTTAGTTTATCATTGAAAATACCTTATAGTATAACGAAATATGCAGTGTATCACTGAAAATACCTTCTAATATATCGTAGTTTATCATTGAAAATACCTTATAATATAACGTAATAAGCAGTGTATCATTGAAAATGCCTTATAATATATCGTAATATGCAGTGTATCATTGTAAATACCTTATAATATTTCGTAATTTGTAGTGTATCATTGAAAATACCTTATAATATAGCTTACTATGCAGTGTATCATTGAAAATACCTTATAATATAACGTAATATGCAGTGTATCATTGAAAATACCTTATAATATAACGTAATATGCAGTATATCATTGAAAATACCTTATAATATAGCGTAATATGCAGTGTATCATTGAAAATACCTTATAATATATCGTAGTTTATCATTGAAAACGCCTTATAATGTAACGTAATATGGAGTGTTTCAATGAAAATACCTTATAATATAACGGAATATGCAGAGTATCATTGAAAATACCTTATAATATAACGTAATATGCAGTGTATCATTGAAAATACCTTATAATATATCGTAATATGCAGTGTATCATTGAAAATACCTTATAATATTTCGTAATTTGTAGTGTATCATTGAAAATACCTTATAATATAACGTAATATGCAGTGTATCATTGAAAATACCCAATAATATAACGTACTATGCAGCGTATCACTGAAAATACCTTCTAATATATCGTAGTTTATCATTGAAAATACCTTATAATATAGCGTAATATGTAGTGTATCATTGAAAATACCTTATAATATATAGTAGTTTATCATTGAAAATACCTTATAACATAACGTATTATACAGTGTAACATTGAAAATACCTTATAATATAACGTACTATGCAGCGTATCATTGAAAATACCTTATAATATATCGTAATATGCAGTGTATCATTGAAAATACCTTATAATATATCGTAATATGCAGTGTATCATTGAAAAAACCTTATAATATTTCGTAATTTGTAGTGTATCATTGAAAATACCTTATAATATAGCGTACTATGCCGTGTATCATTGAAAATACCTTATATTATAACGTAATATGCAGTGTATCATTGAAAATACCTGGTAATATAACGTAATATGCAGTGTATCATTGAAAATACCTTACAATATAACGTAATATGCAGTGTATCATTGAAAATACATTATAATATAACGTAATATACAGTGTATCATTGAAAATACAATTTATAATATATCGTAATATGCAGTATATCATTGAAAATACCTTATAATATAACGTAATAAGCAGTGTATCATTGAAAATACCTTATATTATAACGTAATATACAGTGTATCATAGAAAATACCTTATAATATAACGGAATATGCAGAGTATCATAGAAAATACCTTATAATATTTCGGAATATGCAGAGTATCATAGAAAATACCTTATAATATAACGTAATATGCAGTGTATCATTGAAAATACCTTATGGTATAACGTAATATGCAGTGTATCATTGAAAATACATTAGAATATAACGTAATATGCAGTATATCATTGAAAATACCTTATAATATAGCGTAATATACAGTGTATCATTGAAAATACCTTATAATATATCGTAGTTTATCATTGAAAACGCCTTATAATGTAACGTAATATGGAGTGTTTCAATGAAAATACCTTATAATATAACGGAATATGCAGAGTATCATTGAAAATACCTTATAATATAACGTAATATGCAGTGTATCATTGAAAATACCTTATAATATATAGTAGTTTATCATTGAAAATACCTTATAACATAACGTAATATACAGTGTAACATTGAAAATACCTTATAATATAACGTACTATGCAGCGTATCATTGAAAATACCTTATAATATATCGTAATATGCAGTGTATCATTGAAAATACCTTATAATATATCGTAATATGCAGTGTATCATTGAAAATACCTTATAATATTTCGTAATTTGTAGTGTATCATTGAAAATACCTTATAATATAACGTAATATGCAGTGTATCATTGAAAATACCTTATAATATAACGTAATATGCAGTATATCATTGAAAATACCTTATAATATAGCGTAATATGCAGTGTATCATTGAAAATACCTTATAATATATCGTAGTTTATCATTGAAAACGCCTTATAATGTAACGTAATATGGAGTGTTTCAATGAAAATACCTTATAATATAGCGTAATATGCAGTGTATCATTGAAAATACCTTATAATATAACGTAATATGCAGTGTATCATTGAAAATACCTAATAATATAACGTAATATGCAGTGTATCATTGAAAATACCTAATAATATAACGTACTATGCAGCGTATCACTGAAAATACCTTCTAATATATCGTAGTTTATCATTGAAAATACCTTATAATATAACGTAATATACAGTGTATCATTGAAAATATCTTATAATATAACGTAATATGCAGGGTATCATTGAAAATACCTTCTAATATATCGTAGTTTATCATTGAAAATACCTTATAATATAACGTAATATACAGTGTATCATTGAAAATACCTTATAATATAACGTAATATGCAGTGTATCATTGAAAATACCTTATAATATATAGTAGTTTATCATTGAAAATACCTTATAATATAGCGTAATATGCAGTGTATCATTGAAAATACCTTATAATATATCGTAGTTTATCATTGAAAACGCCTTATAATGTAACGTAATATGGAGTGTTTCAATGAAAATACCTTATAATATAGCGTAATATGCAGTGTATCATTGAAAATACCTAATAATATAACGTAATATGCAGTGTATCATTGAAAATACCTAATAATATAACGTACTATGCAGCGTATCACTGAAAATACCTTCTAATATATCGTAGTTTATCGTTGAAAATACCTTATAATATAACGTAATATACAGTGTATCATTGAAAATATCTTATAATATAACGTAATATGCAGTGTATCATTGAAAATACCTTCTAATATATCGTAGTTTATCATTGAAAATACCTTATAATATAGCGTAATATGCAGTGTATCATTGAAAATACCTTATAATATATCGTAGTTTATCATTGAAAACGCCTTATAATGTAACGTAATATGGAGTGTTTCAATGAAAATACCTTATAATATAACGGAATATGCAGAGTATCATTGAAAATACCTTATAATATAACGTAATATGCAGTGTATCATTGAAAATACCTTATAATATATAGTAGTTTATCATTGAAAATACCTTATAACATAACGTAATATACAGTGTAACATTGAAAATACCTTATAATATAACGTACTATGCAGCGTATCATTGAAAATACCTTATAATATATCGTAATATGCAGTGTATCATTGAAAATACCTTATAATATATCGTAATATGCAGTGTATCATTGAAAATACCTTATAATATTTCGTAATTTGTAGTGTATCATTGAAAATACCTTATAATATAACGTAATATGCAGTGTATCATTGAAAATACCTTATAATATAACGTAATATGCAGTATATCATTGAAAATACCTTATAATATAGCGTAATATGCAGTGTATCATTGAAAATACCTTATAATATATCGTAGTTTATCATTGAAAACGCCTTATAATGTAACGTAATATGGAGTGTTTCAATGAAAATACCTTATAATATAGCGTAATATGCAGTGTATCATTGAAAATACCTTATAATATAGCGTAATATGCAGTGTATCATTGAAAATTCCTTATAATATAACGTAATATGCAGTGTATCATTGAAAATACCTAATAATATAACGTAATATGCAGTGTATCATTGAAAATACCTAATAATATAACGTACTATGCAGCGTATCACTGAAAATACCTTCTAATATATCGTAGTTTATCATTGAAAATACCTTATAATATAACGTAATATACAGTGTATCATTGAAAATATCTTATAATATAACGTAATATGCAGTGTATCATTGAAAATACCTTCTAATATATCGTAGTTTATCATTGAAAATACCTTATAATATAACGTAATATACAGTGTATCATTGAAAATACCTTATAATATAACGTAATATGCAGTGTATCATTGAAAATACCTTATAATATATAGTAGTTTATCATTGAAAATACCTTATAACATAACGTATTATACAGTGTAACATTGAAAATACCTTATAATATAACGTACTATGCAGCGTATCGTTGAAAATACCTTATAATATATCGTAATATGCAGTGTATCATTGAAAATACCTTATAATATATCGTAATATGCAGTGTATCATTGAAAATACCTTATAATATTTCGTAATTTGTAGTGTATCATTGAAAATACCTTATAATATAACGTAATATACAGTGTATCATTGAAAATATCTTATAATATAACGTAATATACAGTGTATCATTGAAAATACCTTATAATATAACGAAATATGCAGAGTATCACTGAAAATACCTTCTAATATATCGTAGTTTATCATTGAAAATACCTTATAATATAACGTAGTATGCAGTGTATCATTGAAAATGCCTTATAATATATCGAAATATGCAGTGTATCATTGAAAATACGTTATAATATTTCGTAATATGCAGTGTATCATTGAAAATACCTTATAATATAACGTAATATGCAGTATATCATTGAAAATACCTTATAATATAGCGTAATATGCAGTGTATCATTGAAAATACCTTATAATATATCGTAGTTTATCATTGAAAACGCCTTATAATGTAACGTAATATGGAGTGTTTCAATGAAAATACCTTATAATATAACGGAATATGCAGAGTATCATTGAAAATTTCTTATAATATAACGTAATATGCAGTGTATCATTGAAAATACCTTATAATATATCGTAATATGCAGTGTATCATTGAAAATACCTTATAATATTTCGTAATTTGTAGTGTATCATTGAAAATACCTTATAATATAACGTAATATGCAGTGTATCATTGAAAATACCTAATAATATAACGTACTATGCAGCGTATCACTGCAAATACCTTCTAATATATCGTAGTTTATCATTGAAAATACCTTATAATATAACGTAATATACAGTGTATCATTGAAAATATCTTATAATATAACGTAATATGCAGTGTATCATTGAAAATATCTTATAATATAACGTAATATGCAGTGTATCATTGAAAATACCTTCTAATATATCGTAGTTTATCATTGAAAATACCTTCTAATATATCGTAGTTTATCATTGAAAATACCTTATAATATAGCGTAATATGCAGTGTATCATTGAAAATACCTTATAATATATCGTAGTTTATCATTGAAAACGCCTTATAATGTAACGTAATATGGAGTGTTTCAATGAAAATACCTTATAATATAACGTACTATGCAGCGTATCATTGAAAATACCTTATAATATATCGTAATATGCAGTGTATCATTGAAAATACCTTATAATATATCGTAATATGCAGTGTATCATTGAAAAAACCTTATAATATTTCGTAATTTGTAGTGTATCATTGAAAATACCTTATAATATAGCGTACTATGCAGTGTATCATTGAAAATACCTTATAACATAACGTATTATACAGTGTAACATTGAAAATACCTTATAATATAACGTACTATGCAGCGTATCGTTGAAAATACCTTATAATATATCGTAATATGCAGTGTATCATTGAAAATACCTTATAATATATCGTAATATGCAGTGTATCATTGAAAATACCTTATAATATTTCGTAATTTGTAGTGTATCATTGAAAATACCTTATAATATAACGTAATATACAGTGTATCATTGAAAATACCTTATATTATAACGTAATATGCAGTGTATCATTGAAAATACCTTATAATATAACGTAATATGCAGTGTATCATTGAAAATACCTTATAATATAACGTACTATTAGTGTATCATTGAAAATACCTTATATTATAACGTAATATGCAGTGTATCATTGAAAATACCTTGTAATATAACGTAATATGCAGTGTATCATTGAAAATACCTTATAATATAACGAAATATGCAGTGTGTCATTGAACATACATTATATTATGTCGTAGTTTATCATTGAAAATACCTTATAGTATAACGAAATATGCAGTGTATCACTGAAAATACCTTCTAATATATCGTAGTTTATCATTGAAAGTACCTTATAATATAACGTAATATGCAGTGTATCATTGAAAATGCCTTATAATATATCGTAATATGCAGTGTATCATTGAAAATACCTTATAATATTTCGTAATTTGGAGTGTATCATTGAAAATACCTTATAATATTTCGTAATTTGTAGTGTATCATTGAAAATACCTTATAATATCGCGTACTATGCAGTGTATCATTGAAAATACCTTATAATATAACGTAATATGCAGTGTATCATTGAAAATACCTTATAATATAACGTAATATGCAGTATATCATTGAAAATACCTTATAATATAGCGTAATATGCAGTGTATCATTGAAAATACCTTATAATATTTCGTAGTTTATCATTGAAAACGCCTTATAATGTAACGTAATATGGAGTGTTTCAATGAAAATACCTTATAATATAACGGAATATGCAGAGTATCATTGAAAATTTCTTATAATATAACGTAATATGCAGTGTATCATTGAAAATACCTTATAATATATCGTAATATGCAGTGTATCATTGAAAATACCTTATAATATTTCGTAATTTGTAGTGTATCATTGAAAATACCTTATAATATAACGTAATATGCAGTGTATCATTGAAAATACCTAATAATATAACGTACTATGCAGCGTATCACTGCAAATACCTTCTAATATATCGTAGTTTATCATTGAAAATACCTTATAATATAACGTAATATACAGTGTATCATTGAAAATATCTTATAATATAACGTAATATGCAGTGTATCATTGAAAATATCTTATAATATAACGTAATATGCAGTGTATCATTGAAAATACCTTCTAATATATCGTAGTTTATCATTGAAAATACCTTCTAATATATCGTAGTTTATCATTGAAAATACCTTATAATATAGCGTAATATGCAGTGTATCATTGAAAATACCTTATAATATATCGTAGTTTATCATTGAAAACGCCTTATAATGTAACGTAATATGGAGTGTTTCAATGAAAATACCTTATAATATAACGGAATATGCAGAGTATCATTGAAAATTTCTTTTAATATAACGTAATATGCAGTGTATCATTGAAAATACCTTATAATATATCGTAATATGCAGTGTATCATTGAAAATACCTTATAATATTTCGTAATTTGTAGTGTATCATTGAAAATACCTTATAATATAACGTAATATGCAGTGTATCATTGAAAATACCTAATAATATAACGTACTATGCAGCGTATCACTGAAAATACCTTCTAATATATCGTAGTTTATCATTGAAAATACCTTATAATATAACGTAATATACAGTGTATCATTGAAAATATCTTATAATATAACGTAATATGCAGTGTATCATTGAAAATACCTTCTAATATATCGTAGTTTATCATTGAAAATACCTTATAATATAACGTAATATACAGTGTATCATTGAAAATACCTTATAATATAGCGTACTATGCAGCGTATCATTGAAAATACCTTATATTATAACGTAATATACAGTGTATCATAGAAAATACCTTATAATATAACGGAATATGCAGTGTATCATTGAAAATACCTTGTAATATAGCGTAATATGCAGTGTATCATTGAAAATTTCCTATAATATAACTTAATATGCAGTGTATCATTGAATATACCTAATAATATAACGTAATATACAGTGTATCATAGAAAATACCTTATAATATAACGTAATATGCAGCGTATCATTGAAAATACCTTATAATATATCGTAATATGCAGTGTATCATAGAAAATACCTTATAATATAACGTAATATACAGTGTATCATTGAAAATACATTATAATATAACGTAATATGCAGTGTATCATTGAAAATTTCTTATAATATAACGTAATATGCAGTGTATCATTGAAAATACCTTATAATATATCGTAATATGCAGTGTATCATTGAAAATACCTTATAATATTTCGTAATTTGTAGTGTATCATTGAAAATACCTTATAATATAACGTAATATGCAGTGTATCATTGAAAATACCTAATAATATAACGTACTATGCAGCGTATCACTGCAAATACCTTCTAATATATCGTAGTTTATCATTGAAAATACCTTATAATATAACGTAATATACAGTGTATCATTGAAAATATCTTATAATATAACGTAATATGCAGTGTATCATTGAAAATATCTTATAATATAACGTAATATGCAGTGTATCATTGAAAATACCTTCTAATATATCGTAGTTTATCATTGAAAATACCTTCTAATATATCGTAGTTTATTATTGAAAATACCTTATAATATAGCGTAATATGCAGTGTATCATTGAAAATACCTTATAATATATCGTAGTTTATCATTGAAAACGCCTTATAATGTAACGTAATATGGAGTGTTTCAATGAAAATACCTTATAATATAACGTACTATGCAGCGTATCATTGAAAATACCTTATAATATATCGTAATATGCAGTGTATCATTGAAAATACCTTATAATATATCGTAATATGCAGTGTATCATTGAAAAAACCTTATAATATTTCGTAATTTGTAGTGTATCATTGAAAATACCTTATAATATAGCGTACTATGCAGTGTATCATTGAAAATACCTTATAACATAACGTATTATACAGTGTAACATTGAAAATACCTTATAATATAACGTACTATGCAGCGTATCGTTGAAAATACCTTATAATATATCGTAATATGCAGTGTATCATTGAAAATACCTTATAATATATCGTAATATGCAGTGTATCATTGAAAATACCTTATAATATTTCGTAATTTGTAGTGTATCATTGAAAATACCTTATAATATAACGTAATATACAGTGTATCATTGAAAATACCTTATATTATAACGTAATATGCAGTGTATCATTGAAAATACCTTATAATATAACGTAATATGCAGTGTATCATTGAAAATACCTTATAATATAACGTACTTGTAGTGTATCATTGAAAATACCTTATATTATAACGTAATATGCAGTGTATCATTGAAAATACCTTGTAATATAACGTAATATGCAGTGTATCATTGAAAATACCTTATAATATAACGAAATATGCAGTGTGTCATTGAACATACATTATATTATGTCGTAGTTTATCATTGAAAATACCTTATAGTATAACGAAATATGCAGTGTATCACTGAAAATACCTTCTAATATATCGTAGTTTATCATTGAAAGTACCTTATAATATAACGTAATATGCAGTGTATCATTGAAAATGCCTTATAATATATCGTAATATGCAGTGTATCATTGAAAATACCTTATAATATTTCGTAATTTGGAGTGTATCATTGAAAATACCTTATAATATTTCGTAATTTGTAGTGTATCATTGAAAATACCTTATAATATCGCGTACTATGCAGTGTATCATTGAAAATACCTTATAATATAACGTAATATGCAGTGTATCATTGAAAATACCTTATAATATAACGTAATATGCAGTATATCATTGAAAATACCTTATAATATAGCGTAATATGCAGTGTATCATTGAAAATACCTTATAATATATCGTAGTTTATCATTGAAAACGCCTTATAATGTAACGTAATATGGAGTGTTTCAATGAAAATACCTTATAATATAACGGAATATGCAGAGTATCATTGAAAATTTCTTATAATATAACGTAATATGCAGTGTATCATTGAAAATACCTTATAATATATCGTAATATGCAGTGTATCATTGAAAATACCTTATAATATTTCGTAATTTGTAGTGTATCATTGAAAATACCTTATAATATAACGTAATATGCAGTGTATCATTGAAAATACCTAATAATATAACGTACTATGCAGCGTATCACTGAAAATACCTTCTAATATATCGTAGTTTATCATTGAAAATACCTTATAATATAACGTAATATACAGTGTATCATTGAAAATATCTTATAATATAACGTAATATGCAGTGTATCATTGAAAATACCTTCTAATATATCGTAGTTTATCATTGAAAATACCTTATAATATAACGTAATATACAGTGTATCATTGAAAATACCTTATAATATAGCGTACTATGCAGCGTATCATTGAAAATACCTTATATTATAACGTAATATACAGTGTATCATAGAAAATACCTTATAATATAACGGAATATGCAGTGTATCATTGAAAATACCTTGTAATATAGCGTAATATGCAGTGTATCATTGAAAATTTCCTATAATATAACTTAATATGCAGTGTATCATTGAATATACCTAATAATATAACGTAATATACAGTGTATCATAGAAAATACCTTATAATATAACGTAATATGCAGCGTATCATTGAAAATACCTTATAATATATCGTAATATGCAGTGTATCATAGAAAATACCTTATAATATAACGTAATATACAGTGTATCATTGAAAATACATTATAATATAACGTAATATGCAGTGTATCATTGAAAATACCTTATAACATAACGTAATATACAGTGTATCATTGAAAATACCTTATAATATAATGTACTATGCAGCGTATCATTGAAAATACCTTATAATATATCGTAATATGCAGTGTATCATTGAAAATACCTTATAATATAACGTAATATGCAGTGTATCATTGAAAATACCTTATATTATAACGTAATATACAGTGTATCATAGAAAATACCTTATAATATAACGTAATATGCAGCGTATCATTGAAAATACCTTATAATATATCGTAATATGCAGTGTATCATTGATAATACCTTATAATATAACGTACTATGCAGTGTATCATTGAAAATACCTTATAATATATCGTAATATGCAGTGTATCATTGAAAATACCTTATAATATTTCGTAATTTGTAGTGTATCATTGAAAATACCTTATAATATAGCGTAATATGCAGTGTATCATTGTAAATACCTTATAATATATTGTAGTTTATCATTGAAAATACCTTATAATATAACGTAATATGCAGTGTATCATTGAAAATACCTTATAATATAGCGTAATATGCAGTGTATCATTGAAAATTTCCTATAATATAACTTAATATGCAGTGTATCATTGAATATACCTAATAATATAACGTAATATACAGTGTATCATAGAAAATACCTTATAATATAACGTAATATGCAGTGTATCATTGAAAATACCTTCTAATATATCGTAGTTTATCATTGAAAATACCTTATAATATAACGTAATATACAGTGTATCATTGAAAATACATTATAATATAACGTAATATGCAGTGTATCATTGAAAATACCTTATAATATAACGTAATATACAGTGTATCATTGAAAATACCTTATAATATAACGTAATATGCAGTGTATCATTGAATATACCTAATAATATAACGTAATATACAGTGTATCATAGAAAATACCTTATAATATAACGTAATATGCAGTGTATCATTGAAAATACCTTCTAATATATCGTTGTTTATCATTGAAAATACCTTATAATATAACGTAATATACAGAGTATCATTGAAAATACATTATAATATAACGTAATATGCAGTGTATTATTGAAAATACCTTATAACATAACGTAATATACAGTGTATCATTGAAAATACCTTATAATATAATGTACTATGCAGCGTATCATTGAAAATACCTTATAATATATCGTAATATGCAGTGTATCATTGAAAATACCTTATAATATAACGTAATATGCAGTATATCATTGAAAATACCTTATAATATAGCGTAATATGCAGTGTATCATTGATAATACCATATAATATAACGTACTATGCAGTGTATCATTGAAAATACCTTATAATATATCGTAATATGCAGTCTATCATTGAAAATATCTTATAATATTTCGTAATTTGTAGTGTATCATTGAAAATACCTTATATTATAACGTAATATACAGTGTATCATAGAAAATACCTTATAATATAACGTAATATGCAGTGTATCATTGAAAATACCTTATAATATAACGTAATATGCAGTATATCATTGAAAATACCTTATAATATAGCGTAATATGCAGTGTATCATTGATAATACCTTATAATATAACGTACTATGCAGTGTATCATTGAGAATACCTTATAATATATCGTAATATGCAGTGTATCATTGAAAATATCTTATAATATTTCGTAATTTGTAGTGTATCATTGAAAATACCTTATAATATAGCGTAATATGCAGTGTATCATTGTAAATACCTTATAATATATTGTAGTTTATCATTGAAAATACCTTATAATATAACTTAATATGCAGTGTATCATTGAATATACCTAATAATATAACGTAATATACAGTGTATCATTGAAAATACATTATAATATAACGTAATATGCAGTTTATCATTGAAAATACCTTATAACATAACGTAATATACAGTGTATCATTGAAAATACCTTATAATATAATGTACTATGCAGCGTATCATTGAAAATACCTTATAATATATCGTAATATGCAGTGTATCATTGAAAATACCTTATAATATAACGTAATATGCAGTGTATCATTGAAAATACCTTATATTATAACGTAATATACAGTGTATCATAGAAAATACCTTATAATATAACGTAATATGCAGTGTATCATTGAAAATACCTTATAATATATCGTAATATGCAGTGTATCATTGATAATACCTTATAATATAACGTACTATGCAGTGTATCATTGAAAATACCTTATAATATATCGTAATATGCAGTGTATCATTGAAAATATCTTATAATATTTCGTAATTTGTAGTGTATCATTGAAAATACCTTATAATATAGCGTAATATGCAGTGTATCATTGTAAATACCTTATAATATATTGTAGTTTATCATTGAAAATACCTTATAAT
Source organism: Lasioglossum lativentre (assembly GCA_916610255.1). NCBI lineage: Eukaryota > Metazoa > Arthropoda > Insecta > Hymenoptera > Halictidae > Lasioglossum > Lasioglossum lativentre. Next base: position 695,394 of record CAKAJI010000232.1, on the reverse strand, counting down.
ATAACGTAATATGCAGTGTATCATTGAAAATACCTTATAATATAGCGTAATATGCAGTGTATCATTGAAAATTTCCTATAATATAACTTAATATGCAGTGTATCATTGAATATACCTAATAATATAACGTAATATACAGTGTATCATAGAAAATACCTTATAATATAACGTAATATGCAGTGTATCATTGAAAATACCTTCTAATATATCGTAGTTTATCATTGAAAATACCTTATAATATAACGTAATATACAGTGTATCATTGAAAATACATTATAATATAACGTAATATGCAGTGTATCATTGAAAATACCTTATAATATAACGTAATATGCAGTGTATCATTGAAAATACCTTATAATATAACTTAATATGCAGTGTATCATTGAATATACCTAATAATATAACGTAATATACAGTGTATCATAGAAAATACCTTATAATATAACGTAATATGCAGTGTATCATTGAAAATACCTTCTAATATATCGTTGTTTATCATTGAAAATACCTTATAATATAACGTAATATACAGAGTATCATTGAAAATACATTATAATATAGCGTAATATGCAGTGTATCATTGAAAATACCTTATAACATAACGTAATATACAGTGTATCATTGAAAATACCTTATAATATAATGTACTATGCAGCGTATCATTGAAAATACCTTATAATATATCGTAATATGCAGTGTATCATTGAAAATACCTTATAATATAACGTAATATGCAGTATATCATTGAAAATACCTTATAATATAGCGTAATATGCAGTGTATCATTGATAATACCTTATAATATAACGTACTATGCAGTGTATCATTGAAAATACCTTATAATATATCGTAATATGCAGTCTATCATTGAAAATATCTTATAATATTTCGTAATTTGTAGTGTATCATTGAAAATACCTTATATTATAACGTAATATACAGTGTATCATAGAAAATACCTTATAATATAACGTAATATGCAGTGTATCATTGAAAATACCTTATAATATAACGTAATATGCAGTATATCATTGAAAATACCTTATAATATAGCGTAATATGCAGTGTATCATTGATAATACCTTATAATATAACGTACTATGCAGTGTATCATTGAAAATACCTTATAATATATCGTAATATGCAGTGTATCATTGAAAATATCTTATAATATTTCGTAATTTGTAGTGTATCATTGAAAATACCTTATAATATAGCGTAATATGCAGTGTATCATTGTAAATACCTTATAATATATTGTAGTTTATCATTGAAAATACCTTATAATATAACTTAATATGCAGTGTATCATTGAATATACCTAATAATATAACGTAATATGCAGTGTATCATTGAAAATACCTTATAATATAACGTAATATGCAGTATATCATTGAAAATACCTTATAATATAGCGTAATATGCAGTGTATCATTGAAAATACCTTATAATATATCGTAGTTTATCATTGAAAACGCCTTATAATGTAACGTAATATGGAGTGTTTCAATGAAAATACCTTATAATATAACGGAATATGCAGAGTATCATTGAAAATTTCTTATAATATAACGTAATATGCAGTGTATCATTGAAAATACCTTATAATATATCGTAATATGCAGTGTATCATTGAAAATACCTTATAATATTTCGTAATTTGTAGTGTATCATTGAAAATACCTTATAATATAACGTAATATGCAGTGTATCATTGAAAATACCTAATAATATAACGTACTATGCAGCGTATCACTGCAAATACCTTCTAATATATCGTAGTTTATCATTGAAAATACCTTATAATATAACGTAATATGCAGTGTATCATTGAAAATACCTTATAATATAACGTAATATGCAGTGTATCATTGAAAATATCTTATAATATAACGTAATATGCAGTGTATCATTGAAAATACCTTCTAATATATCGTAGTTTATCATTGAAAATACCTTCTAATATATCGTAGTTTATCATTGAAAATACCTTATAATATAGCGTAATATGCAGTGTATCATTGAAAATACCTTATAATATATCGTAGTTTATCATTGAAAACGCCTTATAATGTAACGTAATATGGAGTGTTTCAATGAAAATACCTTATAATATAACGGAATATGCAGAGTATCATTGAAAATTTCTTTTAATATAACGTAATATGCAGTGTATCATTGAAAATACCTTATAATATATCGTAATATGCAGTGTATCATTGAAAATACCTTATAATATTTCGTAATTTGTAGTGTATCATTGAAAATACCTTATAATATAACGTAATATGCAGTGTATCATTGAAAATACCTAATAATATAACGTACTATGCAGCGTATCACTGAAAATACCTTCTAATATATCGTAGTTTATCATTGAAAATACCTTATAATATAACGTAATATGCAGTGTATCATTGAAAATATCTTATAATATAACGTAATATGCAGTGTATCATTGAAAATACCTTCTAATATATCGTAGTTTATCATTGAAAATACCTTATAATATAACGTAATATACAGTGTATCATTGAAAATACCTTATAATATAGCGTACTATGCAGCGTATCATTGAAAATACCTTATATTATAACGTAATATACAGTGTATCATAGAAAATACCTTATAATATAACGGAATATGCAGTGTATCATTGAAAATACCTTGTAATATAGCGTAATATGCAGTGTATCATTGAAAATTTCCTATAATATAACTTAATATGCAGTGTATCATTGAATATACCTAATAATATAACGTAATATACAGTGTATCATAGAAAATACCTTATAATATAACGTAATATGCAGCGTATCATTGAAAATACCTTATAATATATCGTAATATGCAGTGTATCATAGAAAATACCTTATAATATAACGTAATAGACAGTGTATCATTGAAAATACATTATAATATAACGTAATATGCAGTGTATCATTGAAAATACCTTATAACATAACGTAATATACAGTGTATCATTGAAAAAACCTTATAATATAATGTACTATGCAGCGTATCATTGAAAATACCTTATAATATATCGTAATATGCAGTGTATCATTGAAAATACCTTATAATATAACGTAATATGCAGTGTATCATTGAAAATACCTTATATTATAACGTAATATACAGTGTATCATAGAAAATACCTTATAATATAACGTAATATGCAGCGTATCATTGAAAATACCTTATAATATATCGTAATATGCAGTGTATCATTGATAATACCTTATAATATAACGTACTATGCAGTGTATCATTGAAAATACCTTATAATATATCGTAATATGCAGTGTATCATTGAAAATATCTTATAATATTTCGTAATTTGTAGTGTATCATTGAAAATACCTTATAATATAGCGTAATATGCAGTGTATCATTGTAAATACCTTATAATATATTGTAGTTTATCATTGAAAATACCTTATAATATAACGTAATATGCAGTGTATCATTGAAAATACCTTATAATATAGCGTAATATGCAGTGTATCATTGAAAATTTCCTATAATATAACTTAATATGCAGTGTATCATTGAATATACCTAATAATATAACGTAATATACAGTGTATCATAGAAAATACCTTATAATATAACGTAATATGCAGTGTATCATTGAAAATACCTTCTAATATATCGTAGTTTATCATTGAAAATACCTTATAATATAACGTAATATACAGTGTATCATTGAAAATACATTATAATATAACGTAATATGCAGTGTATCATTGAAAATACCTTATATTATAACGTAATATACAGTGTATCATAGAAAATACCTTATAATATAACTTAATATGCAGTGTATCATTGAATATACCTAATAATATAACGTAATATACAGTGTATCATAGAAAATACCTTATAATATAACGTAATATGCAGTGTATCATTGAAAATACCTTCTAATATATCGTTGTTTATCATTGAAAATACCTTATAATATAACGTAATATACAGAGTATCATTGAAAATACATTATAATATAACGTAATATGCAGTGTATCATTGAAAATACCTTATAACATAACGTAATATACAGTGTATCATTGAAAATACCTTATAATATAATGTACTATGCAGCGTATCATTGAAAATACCTTATAATATATCGTAATATGCAGTGTATCATTGAAAATACCTTATAATATAACGTAATATGCAGTATATCATTGAAAATACCTTATAATATAGCGTAATATGCAGTGTATCATTGATAATACCTTATAATATAACGTACTATGCAGTGTATCATTGAAAATACCTTATAATATATCGTAATATGCAGTCTATCATTGAAAATATCTTATAATATTTCGTAATTTGTAGTGTATCATTGAAAATACCTTATATTATAACGTAATATACAGTGTATCATAGAAAATACCTTATAATATAACGTAATATGCAGTGTATCATTGAAAATACCTTATAATATAACGTAATATGCAGTATATCATTGAAAATACCTTATAATATAGCGTAATATGCAGTGTATCATTGATAATACCTTATAATATAACGTACTATGCAGTGTATCATTGAAAATACCTTATAATATATCGTAATATGCAGTGTATCATTGAAAATATCTTATAATATTTCGTAATTTGTAGTGTATCATTGAAAATACCTTATAATATAGCGTAATATGCAGTGTATCATTGTAAATACCTTATAATATATTGTAGTTTATCATTGAAAATACCTTATAATATAACTTAATATGCAGTGTATCATTGAATATACCTAATAATATAACGTAATATACAGTGTATCATAGAAAATACCTTATAATATAACGTAATATGCAGTGTATCATTGAAAATACCTTCTAATATATCGTAGTTTATCATTGAAAATACCTTATAATATAACGTAATATACAGTGTATCATTGAAAATACATTATAATATAACGTAATATGCAGTGTATCATTGAAAATACCTTATATTATAACGTAATATACAGTGTATCATAGAAAATACCTTATAATATAACGTAATATGCAGCGTATCATTGAAAATACCTTATAATATATCGTAATATGCAGTGTATCATTGAAAATACCTTATAATATAACGTAATATGCAGTATATCATTGAAAATACCTTATAATATAGCGTAATATGCAGTGTATCATTGAAAATACCTTATAATATATCGTAGTTTATCATTGAAAACGCCTTATAATGTAACGTAATATGGAGTGTTTCAATGAAAATACCTTATAATATAACGGAATATGCAGAGTATCATTGAAAATTTCTTATAATATAACGTAATATGCAGTGTATCATTGAAAATACCTTATAATATATCGTAATATGCAGTGTATCATTGAAAATACCTTATAATATTTCGTAATTTGTAGTGTATCATTGAAAATACCTTATAATATAACGTAATATGCAGTGTATCATTGAAAATACCTAATAATATAACGTACTATGCAGCGTATCACTGCAAATACCTTCTAATATATCGTAGTTTATCATTGAAAATACCATGTAATATAACGTAATATACAGTGTATCATTGAAAATACCTTATAATATAACGTAATATGCAGTGTATCATTGAAAATATCTTATAATATAACGTAATATGCAGTGTATCATTGAAAATACCTTCTAATATATCGTAGTTTATCATTGAAAATACCTTCTAATATATCGTAGTTTATCATTGAAAATACCTTATAATATAGCGTAATATGCAGTGTATCATTGAAAATACCTTATAATATATCGTAGTTTATCATTGAAAACGCCTTATAATGTAACGTAATATGGAGTGTTTCAATGAAAATACCTTATAATATAACGGAATATGCAGAGTATCATTGAAAATTTCTTTTAATATAACGTAATATGCAGTGTATCATTGAAAATACCTTATAATATATCGTAATATGCAGTGTATCATTGAAAATACCTTATAATATTTCGTAATTTGTAGTGTATCATTGAAAATACCTTATAATATAACGTAATATGCAGTGTATCATTGAAAATACCTAATAATATAACGTACTATGCAGCGTATCACTGAAAATACCTTCTAATATATCGTAGTTTATCATTGAAAATACCTTATAATATAACGTAATATACAGTGTATCATTGAAAATATCTTATAATATAACGTAATATGCAGTGTATCATTGAAAATACCTTCTAATATATCGTAGTTTATCATTGAAAATACCTTATAATATAACGTAATATACAGTGTATCATTGAAAATACCTTATAATATAGCGTACTATGCAGCGTATCATTGAAAATACCTTATATTATAACGTAATATACAGTGTATCATAGAAAATACCTTATAATATAACGGAATATGCAGTGTATCATTGAAAATACCTTGTAATATAGCGTAATATGCAGTGTATCATTGAAAATTTCCTATAATATAACTTAATATGCAGTGTATCATTGAATATACCTAATAATATAACGTAATATACAGTGTATCATAGAAAATACCTTATAATATAACGTAATATGCAGCGTATCATTGAAAATACCTTATAATATATCGTAATATGCAGTGTATCATAGAAAATACCTTATAATATAACGTAATAGACAGTGTATCATTGAAAATACATTATAATATAACGTAATATGCAGTGTATCATTGAAAATACCTTACAACATAACGTAATATACAGTGTATCATTGAAAAAACCTTATAATATAATGTACTATGCAGCGTATCATTGAAAATACCTTATAATATATCGTAATATGCAGTGTATCATTGAAAATACCTTATAATATAACGTAATATGCAGTGTATCATTGAAAATACCTTATATTATAACGTAATATACAGTGTATCATAGAAAATACCTTATAATATAACGTAATATGCAGCGTATCATTGAAAATACCTTATAATATATCGTAATATGCAGTGTATCATTGAAAATACCTTATAATATAATGTACTATGCAGTGTATCATTGAAAATACCTTATAATATATCGTAATATGCAGTGTATCATTGAAAATATCTTATAATATTTCGTAATTTGTAGTGTATCATTGAAAATACCTTATAATATAGCGTAATATGCAGTGTATCATTGTAAATACCTTATACTATATTGTAGTTTATCATTGAAAATACCTTATAATATAACGTAATATGCAGTGTATCATTGAAAATACCTTATAATATAGCGTAATATGCAGTGTATCATTGAAAATTTCCTATAATATAACTTAATATGCAGTGTATCATTGAATATACCTAATAATATAACGTAATATACAGTGTATCATAGAAAATACCTTATAATATAACGTAATATGCAGTGTATCATTGAAAATACCTTCTAATATATCGTAGTTTATCATTGAAAATACCTTATAATATAACGTAATATACAGTGTATCATTGAAAATACATTATAATATAACGTAATATGCAGTGTATCATTGAAAATACCTTATATTATAACGTAATATACAGTGTATCATAGAAAATACCTTATAATATAACTTAATATGCAGTGTATCATTGAATATACCTAATAATATAACGTAATATACACTGTATCATAGAAAATACCTTATAATATAACGTAATATGCAGTGTATCATTGAAAATACCTTCTAATATATCGTTGTTTATCATTGAAAATACCTTATAATATAACGTAATATACAGAGTATCATTGAAAATACATTATAATATAACGTAATATGCAGTGTATCATTGAAAATACCTTATAACATAACGTAATATACAGTGTATCATTGAAAATACCTTATAATATAATGTACTATGCAGCGTATCATTGAAAATACCTTATAATATATCGTAATATGCAGTGTATCATTGAAAATACCTTATAATATAACGTAATATGCAGTATATCATTGAAAATACCTTATAATATAGCGTAATATGCAGTGTATCATTGATAATACCTTATAATATAACGTACTATGCAGTGTATCATTGAAAATACCTTATAATATATCGTAATATGCAGTCTATCATTGAAAATATCTTATAATATTTCGTAATTTGTAGTGTATCATTGAAAATACCTTATATTATAACGTAATATACAGTGTATCATAGAAAATACCTTATAATATAACGTAATATGCAGTGTATCATTGAAAATACCTTATAATATAACGTAATATGCAGTATATCATTGAAAATACCTTATAATATAGCGTAATATGCAGTGTATCATTGATAATACCTTATAATATAACGTACTATGCAGTGTATCATTGAAAATACCTTATAATATATCGTAATATGCAGTGTATCATTGAAAATATCTTATAATATTTCGTAATTTGTAGTGTATCATTGAAAATACCTTATAATATAGCGTAATATGCAGTGTATCATTGTAAATACCTTATAATATATTGTAGTTTATCATTGAAAATACCTTATAATATAACTTAATATGCAGTGTATCATTGAATATACCTAATAATATAACGTAATATACAGTGTATCATAGAAAATACCTTATAATATAACGTAATATGCAGTGTATCATTGAAAATACCTTCTAATATATCGTAGTTTATCATTGAAAATACCTTATAATATAACGTAATATACAGTGTATCATTGAAAATACATTATAATATAACGTAATATGCAGTGTATCATTGAAAATACCTTATATTATAACGTAATATACAGTGTATCATAGAAAATACCTTATAATATAACGTAATATGCAGCGTATCATTGAAAATACCTTATAATATATCGTAATATGCAGTGTATCATTGAAAATACCTTATAATATAACGTAATATGCAGTATATCATTGAAAATACCTTATAATATAGCGTAATATGCAGTGTATCATTGATAATACCTTATAATATAACGTACTATGCAGTGTATCATTGAAAATACCTTATAATATATCGTAATATGCAGTCTATCATTGAAAATATCTTATAATATTTCGTAATTTGTAGTGTATCATTGAAAATACCTTATATTATAACGTAATATACAGTGTATCATAGAAAATACCTTATAATATAACGTAATATGCAGTGTATCATTGAAAATACCTTATAATATAACGTAATATGCAGTATATCATTGAAAATACCTTATAATATAGCGTAATATGCAGTGTATCATTGATAATACCTTATAATATAACGTACTATGCAGTGTATCATTGAAAATACCTTATAATATATCGTAATATGCAGTGTATCATTGAAAATATCTTATAATATTTCGTAATTTGTAGTGTATCATTGAAAATACCTTATAATATAGCGTAATATGCAGTGTATCATTGTAAATACCTTATAATATATTGTAGTTTGTCATTGAAAATACCTTATAATATAACGTAATATGCAGTGTATCATTGAAAATACCTTATAATATAGCGTAATATGCAGTGTATCATTGAAAATTTCCTATAATATAACTTAATATGCAGTGTATCATTGAATATACCTAATAATATAACGTAATATACAGTGTATCATAGAAAATACCTTATAATATAACGTAATATGCAGTGTATCATTGAAAATACCTTCTAATATATCGTAGTTTATCATTGAAAATACCTTATAATATAACGTAATATACAGTGTATCATTGAAAATACATTATAATATAACGTAATATGCAGTGTATCATTGAAAATACCTTATATTATAACGTAATATACAGTGTATCATAGAAAATACCTTATAATATAACTTAATATGCAGTGTATCATTGAATATACCTAATAATATAACGTAATATACAGTGTATCATAGAAAATACCTTATAATATAACGTAATATGCAGTGTATCATTGAAAATACCTTCTAATATATCGTTGTTTATCATTGAAAATACCTTATAATATATCGTAATATACAGAGTATCATTGAAAATACATTATAATATAACGTAATATGCAGTGTATCATTGAAAATACCTTATAATATCACTTAATATACAGTGTATCATTGAAAATACCTTATAATATAATGTACTATGCAGCGTATCATTGAAAATACCTTATAATATATCGTAATATGCAGTGTATCATTGAAAATACCTTATAATATAACGTAATATGCAGTATATCATTGAAAATACCTTATAATATAGCGTAATATGCAGTGTATCATTGATAATACCTTATAATATAACGTACTATGCAGTGTATCATTGAAAATACCTTATAATATATCGTAATATGCAGTCTATCATTGAAAATATCTTATAATATTTCGTAATTTGTAGTGTATCATTGAAAATACCTTATATTATAACGTAATATACAGTGTATCATAGAAAATACCTTATAATATAACGTAATATGCAGTGTATCATTGAAAATACCTTATAATATAACGTAATATGCAGTATATCATTGAAAATACCTTATAATATAGAGTAATATGCAGTGTATCATTGATAATACCTTATAATATAACGTACTATGCAGTGTATCATTGAAAATACCTTATAATATATCGTAATATGCAGTGTATCATTGAAAATATCTTATAATATTTCGTAATTTGTAGTGTATCATTGAAAATACCTTATAATATAGCGTAATATGCAGTGTATCATTGTAAATACCTTATAATATATTGTAGTTTATCATTGAAAATACCTTATAATATAACGTAATATGCAGTGTATCATTGAAAATACCTTATAATATAGCGTAATATGCAGAGTATCATTGAAAATACCTTATAATATAACGTAATATGCAGTGTATCATTGAAAATACCTTATAATATATAGTAGTTTATCATTGAAAATACCTTATAGTATAACGTGATATGCAGTGTATCATAGAAAATACCTTATAATATAACTCAATATGCAGAGTATCATAGAAAATACCTTATAATATAACGTAATATGCAGTGTATCATTGAAAATACCTTATAATATAGCGTAATATGCAGTGTATCATTGAAAATTTCCTATAATATAACTTAATATGCAGTGTATCATTGAAAATACCTTATAATATAGCGTAATATGCAGTGTATCATTGAAAATTTCCTATAATATAACTTAATATGCAGTGTATCATTGAAAATACCTTATAATATAACGTAATATACAGTGTATCATTGAAAATACATTATAATATAACGTAATATGCAGTGTATCATTGAAAATACCTTATAACATAACGTAATATACAGTGTATCATTAAAAATACCTTATAATATAATGTACTATGCAGCGTATCATTGAAAATACCTTATAATATATCGTAATATGCAGTGTATCATTGAAAATACCTTATAATATAACGTAATATGCAGTGTATCATTGAAAATACCTTATATTATAACGTAATATACAGTGTATCATAGAAAATACCTTATAATATAACGTAATATGCAGCGTATCATTGAAAATACCTTATAATATATCGTAATATGCAGTGTATCATTGAAAATACCTTATAATATAACGTAATATGCAGTGTATCATTGAAAATACCTTATATTATAACGTAATATACAGTGTATCATAGAAAATACCTTATAATATAACGGAATATGCAGAGTATCTTAGAAAATACCTTATAATATAACTGAATATGCAGCGTATCATTGAAAATACCTTATAATATATCGTAATATGCAGTGTATCATTGAAAATACCTTATAATATAACGTAATATGCAGTGTATCATTGAAAATACCTTATAATATAACGTAATATGCAGTGTATCATAGAAAATACCTTATAATATAACGGAATATGCAGAGTATCATTGAAAATACCTTATAATATAACGTAATATGCAGTGTATCATTGAAAATACCTTATAATATAGCGTAATATGCAGTGTATCATTGAAAATTTCCTATAATATAACTTAATATGCAGTGTATCATTGAATATACCTAATAATATAACGTAATATACAGTGTATCATAGAAAATACCTTATAATATAACGTAATATGCAGTGTATCATTGAAAATACCTTCTAATATATCGTAGTTTATCATTGAAAATACCTTATAATATAACGTAATATACAGTGTATCATTGAAAATACATTATAATATAACGTAATATGCAGTGTATCATTGAAAATACCTTATATTATAACGTAATATACAGTGTATCATAGAAAATACCTTATAATATAACGTAATATGCAGCGTATCATTGAAAATACCTTATAATATATCGTAATATGCAGTGTATCATTGAAAATACCTTATAACATAACGTAATATGCAGTGTATCATTGAAAATACCTTATATTATAACGTAATATACAGTGTATCATAGAAAATACCTTATAATATAACGGAATATGCAGAGTATCATAGAAAATACCTTATAATATAACTCAATATGCAGAGTATCATAGAAAATACCTTATAATATAACGTAATATGCAGTGTATCATTGAAAATACCTTATAATATAGCGTAATATGCAGTGTATCATTGAAAATTTCCTATAATATAACTTAATATGCAGTGTATCATTGAAAATACCTTATAATATAACGTAATATACAGTGTATCATTGAAAATACATTATAATATAACGTAATATGCAGTGTATCATTGAAAATACCTTATAACATAACGTAATATACAGTGTATCATTGAAAATACCTTATAATATAATGTACTATGCAGCGTATCATTGAAAATACCTTATAATATATCGTAATATGCAGTGTATCATTGAAAATACCTTATAATATAACGTAATATGCAGTGTATCATTGAAAATACCTTATATTATAACGTAATATACAGTGTATCATAGAAAATACCTTATAATATAACGTAATATGCAGCGTATCATTGAAAATACCTTATAATATATCGTAATATGCAGTGTATCATTGAAAATACCTTATAATATAACGTAATATGCAGTGTATCATTGAAAATACCTTATATTATAACGTAATATACAGTGTATCATAGAAAATACCTTATAATATAACTGAATATGCAGAGTATCATAGAAAATACCTTATAATATAACGTAATATGCAGTGTATCATTGAAAATACCTTATAATATAGCGTAATATGCAGTGTATCATTGAAAATTTCCTATAATATAACTTAATATGCAGTGTATCATTGAAAATACCTTATAATATAATGTACTATGCAGCGTATCATTGAAAATACCTTATAATATATCGTAATATGCAGTGTATCATTGAAAATACCTTATAATATAACGTAATATGCAGTGTATCATTGAAAATACCTTATAATATAGCGTAATATGCAGTGTATCATTGAAAATTTCCTATAATATAACTTAATATGCAGTGTATCATTGAAAATACCTTATAATATAATGTACTATGCAGCGTATCATTGAAAATACCTTATAATATAACGTAATATGCAGTGTATCATTGAAAATACCTTATAATATAGCGTAATATGCAGTGTATCATTGAAAATTTCCTATAATATAACTTAATATGCAGTGTATCATTGAAAATACCTTATAATATAATGTACTATGCAGCGTATCATTGAAAATACCTTATAATATATCGTAATATGCAGTGTATCATTGAAAATACCTTATAATATAACGTAATATGCAGTGTATCATTGAAAATACCTTATAATATAACGTAATATGCAGTGTATCATAGAAAATACCTTATAATATATCGTAATATGCAGTGTATCATTGAAAATATCTTATAATATTTCGTAATTTGTAGTGTATCATTGAAAATACCTTATAATATAGCGTAATATGCAGTGTATCATTGTAAATACCTTATAATATATTGTAGTTTATCATTGAAAATACCTTATAATATAACGTAATATGCAGTGTATCATTGTAAATACCTTATAATATATTGTAGTTTATCATTGAAAATACCTTATAATATAACGTAATATGCAGTGTATCATTGAAAATACCTTATAATATAGCGTAATATGCAGTGTATCATTGAAAATTACCTATAATATAACTTAATATGCAGTGTATCATTGAATATACCTAATAATATAACGTAATATACAGTGTATCATAGAAAATACCTTATAATATAACGTAATATGCAGTGTATCATTGAAAATACCTTCTAATATATCGTAGTTTATCATTGAAAATACCTTATAATATAACGTAATATACAGTGTATCATTGAAAATACATTATAATATAACGTAATATGCAGTGTATCATTGAAAATACCTTATAACATAACGTAATATACAGTGTATCATTGAAAATACCTTATAATATAATGTACTATGCAGCGTATCATTGAAAATACCTTATAATATAACGTAATATGCAGCGTATCATTGAAAATACCTTATAATATATCGTAATATGCAGTGTATCATTGAAAATACCTTATAATATAACGTAATATGCAGTGTATCATTGAAAATACCTTATATTATAACGTAATATACAGTGTATCATTGAAAATACCTTATAATATAATGTACTATGCAGCGTATCATTGAAAATACCTTATAATATATCGTAATATGCAGTGTATCATTGAAAATACCTTATAATATAACGTAATATGCAGTGTATCATTGAAAATACCTTATATTATAACGTAATATACAGTGTATCATAGAAAATACCTTATAATATAACGTAATATGCAGTGTATCATTGAAAATACCTTATAATATAACGTAATATGCAGTATATCATTGAAAATACCTTATAATATAGCGTAATATGCAGTGTATCATTGATAATACCTTATAATATAACGTACTATGCAGTGTATCATTGAAAATACCTTATAATATATCGTAATATGCAGTGTATCATTGAAAATATCTTATAATATTTCGTAATTTGTAGTGTATCATTGAAAATACCTTATATTATAACGTAATATACAGTGTATCATAGAAAATACCTTATAATATAACGTAATATGCAGTGTATCATTGAAAATACCTTATAATATAATGTACTATGCAGCGTATCATTGAAAATACCTTATAATATATCGTAATATGCAGTGTATCATTGAAAATACCTTATAATATAACGTAATATGCAGTGTATCATTGAAAATACCTTATAATATAACGTAATATGCAGTATATCATTGAAAATACCTTATAATATAGCGTAATATGCAGTGTATCATTGATAATACCTTATAATATAACGTACTATGCAGTGTATCATTGAAGATACCTTATAATATATCGTAATATGCAGTGTATCATTGAAAATATCTTATAATATTTCGTAATTTGTAGTGTATCATTGAAAATACCTTATATTATAACGTAATATACAGTGTATCATAGAAAATACCTTATAATATAACGTAATATGCAGTGTATCATTGAAAATACCTTATAATATAACGTAATATGCAGTATATCATTGAAAATACCTTATAATATAGCGTAATATGCAGTGTATCATTGATAATACCTTATAATATAACGTACTATGCAGTGTATCATTGAAAATACCTTATAATATATCGTAATATGCAGTGTATCATTGAAAATATCTTATAATATTTCGTAATTTGTAGTGTATCATTGAAAATACCTTATAATATAGCGTAATATGCAGTGTATCATTGTAAATACCTTATAATATATCGTAATATGCAGTGTATCATTGATAATACCTTATAATATAACGTACTATGCAGTGCATCATTGAAAATACCTTATATTATAACGTAATATACAGTGTATCATAGAAAATACCTTATAATATAACGGAATATGCAGAGTATCATTGAAAATACCTTATAATATAGCGTAATATGCAGTGTATCATTGTAAATACCTTATAATATATTGTAGTTTATCATTGAAAATACCTTATAATATAACGTAATATGCAGTGTATCATTGAAAATACCTTATAATATAGCGTAATATGCAGTGTATCATTGAAAATTTCCTATAATATAACTTAATATGCAGTGTATCATTGAATATACCTAATAATATAACGTAATATACAGTGTATCATAGAAAATACCTTATAATATAACGTAATATGCAGTGTATCATTGAAAATACCTTCTAATATATCGTAGTTTATCATTGAAAATACCTTATAATATAACGTAATATACAGTGTATCATTGAAAATACATTATAATATAGCGTAATATGCAGTGTATCATTGATAATACCTTATAATATAACGTACTATGCAGTGTATCATTGAAAATACCTTATAATATATCGTAATATGCAGTGTATCATTAAAAATATCTTATAATATTTCGTAATTTGTAGTGTATCATTGAAAATACCTTATAATATAGCGTAATATGCAGTGTATCATTGTAAATACCTTATAATATATTGTAGTTTATCATTGAAAATACCTTATAATATAACGTAATATGCAGTGTATCATTGAAAATACCTTATAATATAGCGTAATATGCAGTGTATCATTGAAAATTTCCTATAATATAACTTAATATGCAGTGTATCATTGAATATACCTAATAATATAACGTAATATACAGTGTATCATAGAAAATACCTTATAATATAACGTAATATGCAGTGTATCATTGAAAATACCTTCTAATATATCGTAGTTTATCATTGAAAATACCTTATAATATAACGTAATATACAGTGTATCATTGAAAATACATTATAATATAACGTAATATGCAGTGTATCATTGAAAATACCTTATAACATAACGTAATATACAGTGTATCATTGAAAATACCTTATAATATAATGTACTATGCAGCGTATCATTGAAAATACCTTATAATATAACGTAATATGCAGCGTATCATTGAAAATACCTTATAATATACCGTAATATGCAGTGTATCATTGAAAATACCTTATAATATAACGTAATATGCAGTGTATCATTGAAAATACCTTATATTATAACGTAATATACAGTGTATCATTGAAAATACCTTATAATATAATGTACTATGCAGCGTATCATTGAAAATACCTTATAATATATCGTAATATGCAGTGTATCATTGAAAATACCTTATAATATAACGTAATATGCAGTGTATCATTGAAAATACCTTATATTATAACGTAATATACAGTGTATCATAGAAAATACCTTATAATATAACGTAATATGCAGTGTATCATTGAAAATACCTTATAATATAGCGTAATATGCAGTGTATCATTGATAATACCTTATAATATAACGTACTATGCAGTGTATCATTGAAAATACCTTATAATATATCGTAATATGCAGTGTATCATTGAAAATATCTTATAATATTTCGTAATTTGTAGTGTATCATTGAAAATACCTTATAATATAGCGTAATATGCAGTGTATCATTGTAAATACCTTATAATATATTGTAGTTTATCATTGAAAATACCTTATAATATAACGTAATATGCAGTGTATCATTGAAAATACCTTATAATATAGCGTAATATGCAGTGTATCATTGATAATACCTTATAATATAACGTACTATGCAGTGTATCATTGAAAATACCTTATATTATAACGTAATATACAGTGTATCATAGAAAATACCTTATAATATAACGTAATATGCAGCGTATCATTGAAAATACCTTATAATATATCGTAATATGCAGTGTATCATTGAAAATACCTTATAATATAACGTAATATGCAGTGTATCATTGAAAATACCTTATATTATAACGTAATATACAGTGTATCATAGAAAATACCTTATAATATAACGGAATATGCAGAGTATCATAGAAAATACCTTATAATATAACTGAATATGCAGAGTATCATAGAAAATACCTTATAATATAACGTAATATGCAGTGTATCATTGAAAATACCTTATAATATAGCGTAATATGCAGTGTATCATTGAAAATTTCCTATAATATAACTTAATATGCAGTGTATCATTGAAAATACCTTATAATATAATGTACTATGCAGCGTATCATTGAAAATACCTTATAATATATCGTAATATGCAGTGTATCATTGAAAATATCTTATAATATTTCGTAATTTGTAGTGTATCATTGAAAATACCTTATAATATAGCGTAATATGCAGTGTATCATTGTAAATACCTTATAATATATTGTAGTTTATCATTGAAAATACCTTATAATATAACGTAATATGCAGTGTATCATTGAAAATACCTTATAATATAATGTACTATGCAGCGTATCATTGAAAATACCTTATAATATATCGTAATATGCAGTGTATCATTGAAAATACCTTATAATATAACGTAATATGCAGTGTATCATTGAAAATACCTTATATTATAACGTAATATACAGTGTATCATAGAAAATACCTTATAATATAACGTAATATGCAGTGTATCATTGAAAATACCTTATAATATAACGTAATATGCAGTATATCATTGAAAATACCTTATAATATAGCGTAATATGCAGTGTATCATTGATAATACCTTATAATATAACGTACTATGCAGTGTATCATTGAAAATACCTTATAATATACCGTAATATGCAGTGTATCATTGAAAATATCTTATAATATTTCGTAATTTGTAGTGTATCATTGAAAATACCTTATAATATAGCGTAATATGCAGTGTATCATTGAAAATTTCCTATAATATAACTTAATATGCAGTGTATCATTGAATATACCTAATAATATAACGTAATATACAGTGTATCATAGAAAATACCTTATAATATAACTTAATATGCAGTGTATCATTGAAAATACCTTCTAATATATCGTAGTTTATCATTGAAAATACCTTATAATATAACGTAATATACAGTGTATCATTGAAAATACCTTATAATATAACGAAATATGCAGTGTATCACTGAAAATACCTTCTAATATATCGTAGTTTATCATTGAAAATACCTTATAATATAAAGTAATATGCAGTGTATCATTGAAAATACATTATAATATAACGTAATATGCAGTGTATCATTGAAAATACCTTATAACATAACGTAATATACAGCGTATCATTGAAAATACCTTATAATATATCGTAATATGCAGTGTATCATTGAAAATACCTTATAATATAACGTAATATGCAGTGTATCATTGAAAATACCTTATATTATAACGTAATATACAGTGTATCATAGAAAATACCTTATAATATAACGTAATATGCAGTGTATCATTGAAAATACCTTCTAATATATCGTAGTTTATCATTGAAAACACCTTATAATATAACGTAATATACAGTGTATCATTGTAAATACCTTATAATATATCGTAATATGCAGTGTATCATTGAAAATATCTTATAATATTTCGTAATTTGTAGTGTATCATTGAAAATACCTTATAATATAGCGTAATATGCAGTGTATCATTGTAAATACCTTATAATATATTGTAGTTTATCATTGAAAATACCTTATAATATAACGTAATATGCAGTGTATCATTGAAAATACCTTATAATATAGCGTAATATGCAGTGTATCATTGATAATACCTTATAATATAACGTACTATGCAGTCTATCATTGAAAATACCTTATATTATAACGTAATATGCAGTGTATCATTGAAAATATCTTATAATATTTCGTAATTTGTAGTGTATCATTGAAAATACCTTATAATATAGCGTAATATGCAGTGTATCATTGTAAATACCTTATAATATATTGTAGTTTATCATTGAAAATACCTTATAATATAACGTAATATGCAGTGTATCATTGAAAATACCTTATAATATAGCGTAATATGCAGTGTATCATTGATAATACCTTATAATATAACGTACTATGCAGTGTATCATTGAAAATACCTTATATTATAACGTAATATACAGTGTATCATAGAAAATACCTTATAATATAACGTAATATGCAGCGTATCATTGAAAATACCTTATAATATATCGTAATATGCAGTGTATCATTGAAAATACCTTATAATATAACGTAATATGCAGTGTATCATTGAAAATACCTTATATTATAACGTAATATACAGTGTATCATAGAAAATACCTTATAATATAACGTAATATGCAGTGTATCATTGAAAATACCTTATAATATAGCGTAATATGCAGTGTATCATTGAAAATTTTCCTATAATATAACTTAATATGCAGTGTATCATTGAAAATACCTTATAATATAATGTACTATGCAGCGTATCATTGAAAATACCTTATAATATATCGTAATATGCAGTGTATCATTGAAAATATCTTATAATATTTCGTAATTTGTAGTGTATCATTGAAAATACCTTATAATATAGCGTAATATGCAGTGTATCATTGTAAATACCTTATAATATATTGTAGTTTATCATTGAAAATACCTTATAATATAACGTAATATGCAGTGTATCATTGAAAATACCTTATAATATAATGTACTATGCAGCGTATCATTGAAAATACCTTATAATATATCGTAATATGCAGTGTATCATTGAAAATACCTTATAATATAACGTAATATGCAGTGTATCATTGAAAATACCTTATATTATAACGTAATATACAGTGTATCATAGAAAATACCTTATAATATAACGTAATATGCAGTGTATCATTGAAAATACCTTATAATATAACGTAATATGCAGTATATCATTGAAAATACCTTATAATATAGCGTAATATGCAGTGTATCATTGATAATACCTTATAATATAACGTACTATGCAGTGTATCATTGAAAATACCTTATAATATATCGTAATATGCAGTGTATCATTGAAAATATCTTATAATATTTCGTAATTTGTAGTGTATCATTGAAAATACCTTATAATATAGCGTAATATGCAGTGTATCATTGAAAATACCTTATAATATATTGTAGTTTATCATTGAAAATACCTTATAATATAACGTAATATGCAGTGTATCATTGAAAATACCTTATAATATAGCGTAATATGCAGTCTATCATTGAAAATTTCCTATAATATAACTTAATATGCAGTGTATCATTGAATATACCTAATAATATAACGTAATATACAGTGTATCATAGAAAATACCTTATAATATAACTTAATATGCAGTGTATCATTGAAAATACCTTCTAATATATCGTATTTTATCATTGAAAATACCTTATAATATAACGTAATATACAGTGTATCATTGAAAATACCTTATAATATAACGAAATATGCAGTGTATCACTGAAAATACCTTCTAATATATCGTAGTTTATCATTGAAAATACCTTATAATATAAAGTAATATGCAGTGTATCATTGAAAATACATTATAATATAACGTAATATGCAGTGTATCATTGAAAATACCTTATAACATAACGTAATATACAGCGTATCATTGAAAATACCTTATAATATATCGTAATATGCAGTGTATCATTGAAAATACCTTATAATATAACGTAATATGCAGTGTATCATTGAAAATACCTTATATTATAACGTAATATACAGTGTATCATAGAAAATACCTTATAATATAACGTAATATGCAGTGTATCATTGAAAATATCTTATAATATTTCGTAATTTGTAGTGTATCATTGAAAATACCTTATAATATAGCGTAATATGCAGTGTATCATTGAAAATACCTTATAATATATTGTAGTTTATCATTGAAAATACCTTATAATATAACGTAATATGCAGTGTATCATTGAAAATACCTTATAATATAGCGTAATATGCAGTCTATCATTGAAAATTTCCTATAATATAACTTAATATGCAGTGTATCATTGAATATACCTAATAATATAACGTAATATACAGTGTATCATAGAAAATACCTTATAATATAACTTAATATGCAGTGTATCATTGAAAATACCTTCTAATATATCGTAGTTTATCATTGAAAATACCTTATAATATAACGTAATATACAGTGTATCATTGAAAATACCTTATAATATAACGAAATATGCAGTGTATCACTGAAAATACCTTCTAATATATCGTAGTTTATCATTGAAAATACCTTATAATATAAAGTAATATGCAGTGTATCATTGAAAATACATTATAATATAACGTAATATGCAGTGTATCATTGAAAATACCTTATAACATAACGTAATATACAGCGTATCATTGAAAATACCTTATAATATATCGTAATATGCAGTGTATCATTGAAAATACCTTATAATATAACGTAATATGCAGTGTATCATTGAAAATACCTTATATTATAACGTAATATACAGTGTATCATAGAAAATACCTTATAATATAACGTAATATGCAGTGTATCATTGAAAATACCTTATAATATAACGTAATATGCAGTGTATCATTGAAAATTTCCTATAATATAACTTAATATGCAGTGTATCATTGAATATACCTAATAATATAACGTAATATACAGTGTATCATAGAAAATACCTTATAATATAACGTAATATGCAGTGTATCATTGAAAATACCTTCTAATATATCGTAGTTTATCATTGAAAATACCTTATAATATAACGTAATATACAGTGTATCATTGAAAATACATTATAATATAACGTAATATGCAGTGTATCATTGAAAATACCTTATAACATAACGTAATATACAGTGTATCATTGAAAATACCTTATAATATAATGTACTATGCAGCGTATCATTGAAAATACCTTATAATATATCGTAATATGCAGTGTATCATTGAAAATACCTTATAATATAACGTAATATGCAGTGTATCATTGAAAATACCTTATATTATAACGTAATATACAGTGTATCATAGAAAATACCTTATAATATAACGTAATATGCAGTGTATCATTGAAAATACCTTATAATATAACGTAATATGCAGTATATCATTGAAAATACCTTATAATATAGCGTAATATGCAGTGTATCATTGATAATACCTTATAATATAACGTACTATGCAGTGTATCATTGAAAATACCTTATAATATATCGTAATATGCAGTGTATCATTGAAAATATCTTATAATATTTCGTAATTTGTAGTGTATCATTGAAAATACCTTATAATATAGCGTAATATGCAGTGTACCATTGTAAATACCTTATAATATATTGTAGTTTATCATTGAAAATACCTTATAATATAACGTAATATGCAGTGTATCATTGAAAATTTCCTATAATATAACTTAATATGCAGTGTATCATTGAATATACCTAATAATATAACGTAATATACAGTGTATCATAGAAAATACCTTATAATATAACGTAATATGCAGTGTATCATTGAAAATACCTTCTAATATATCGTAGTTTATCATTGAAAATACCTTATAATATAACGTAATATACAGTGTATCATTGAAAATACATTATAATATAACGTAATATGCAGTGTATCATTGAAAATACCTTATAATATATCGTAATATGCAGTGTATCATTGAAAATACCTTATAATATAACGTAATATGCAGTGTATCATTGAAAATACCTTATATTATAACGTAATATACAGTGTATCATAGAAAATACCTTATAATATAACGTAATATGCAGTGTATCATTGAAAATACCTTATAATATAACGAAATATGCAGTGTATCACTGAAAATACCTTCTAATATATCGTAGTTTATCATTGAAAATACCTTATAATATAACGTAATATGCAGTGTATCATTGAAAATACATTATAATATAACGTAATATGCAGTGTATCATTGAAAATACCTTATAACATAACGTAATATACAGCGTATCATTGAAAATACCTTATAATATATCGTAATATGCAGTGTATCATTGAAAATACCTTATAATATAACGTAATATGCAGTGTATCATTGAAAATACCTTATAATATTTCGTAATTTGTAGTGTATCATTGAAAATACCTTATAATATTTCGTAATTTGTAGTGTATCATTGAAAATACCTTATAATATAACGTAATATGCAGTGTATCATTGAAAATACCTTATAATATAGCGTAATATGCAGTGTATCATTGAAAATTTCCTATAATATAACTTAATATGCAGTGTATCATTGAATATACCTAATAATATAACGTAATATACAGTGTATCATAGAAAATACCTTATAATATAACGTAATATGCAGTGTATCATTGAAAATACCTTCTAATATATCGTAGTTTATCATTGAAAATACCTTATAATATAACGTAATATGCAGTGTATCATTGAATATACCTAATAATATAACGTAATATACAGTGTATCATAGAAAATACCTTATAATATAATGTACTATGCAGCGTATCATTGAAAATACCTTATAATATATCGTAATATGCAGTGTATCATTGAAAATACCTTATAATATAACGTAATATGCAGTGTATCATTGAAAATAACTTATAATATAACGTAATATGCAGTATATCATTGAAAATACCTTATAATATAGCGTAATATGCAGTGTATCATTGATAATACCTTATAATATAACGTATTATGCAGTGTATCATTGAAAATACCTTATAATATAACGTAATATGCAGTATATCATTGAAAATACCTTATAATATTTCGTAATTTGTAGTGTATCATTGAAAATACCTTATATTATAACGTAATATACAGTGTATCATAGAAAATACCTTATAATATATCGTAATATGCAGTGTATCATTGAAAATACCTTCTAATACATCGTAGTTTATCATTGAAAATACCTTATAATATAACGTAATATACAGTGTATCATTGAAAATACCTTATAATATAACGTAATATGCAGTGTATCATTGAAAATACCTTATATTATAACGTAATATACAGTGTATCATTGAAAATACCTTATAATATAACGAAATATGCAGTGTATCACTGAAAATACCTTCTAATATATCGTAGTTTATCATTGAAAATACCTTATAATATAACGTAATATGCAGTGTATCATTGAAAATACCTTATAATATAACGTAATATGCAGTGTATCATTGAAAATACATTATAATATAACGTAATATGCAGTGTATCATTGATAATACCTTATAATATAACGTACTATGCAGTGTATCATTGAAAATACCTTATAATATATCGTAATATGCAGTGTATAATTGAACATATCTTATAATATTTCGTAATTTGTAGTGTATCATTGAAAATACCTTATAATATAGCGTAATATGCAGTGTATCATTGAAAATACCTTATAATATATTGTAGTTTATCATTGAAAATACCTTATAATATAACGTAATATGCAGTGTATCATTGAAAATACCTTATAATATAGCGTAATATGCAGTGTATCATTGAAAATTTCCTATAATATAACTTAATATGCAGTGTATCATTGAATATACCTAATAATATAACGTAATATACAGTGTATCATAGAAAATACCTTATAATATAATGTACTATGCAGCGTATCATTGAAAATACCTTATAATATATCGTAATATGCAGTGTATCATTGAAAATACCTTATAATATAACGTAATATGCAGTGTATCATTGAAAATAACTTATAATATAACGTAATATGCAGTATATCATTGAAAATACCTTATAATATAGCGTAATATGCAGTGTATCATTGATAATACCTTATAATATAACGTATTATGCAGTGTATCATTGAAAATACCTTATAATATATCGTAATATGCAGTGTATCATTGAAAATATCTTATAATATTTCGTAATTTGTAGTGTATCATTGAAAACACCTTATAATATAGCGTAATATGCAGTGTATCATTGAAAATACCTTATAATATATTGTAGTTTATCATTGAAAATACCTTATAATATAACGTAATATGCAGTGTATCATTGAAAATACCTTATATTATAACGTAATATACAGTGTATCATAGAAAATACCTTATAATATAACGTAATATGCAGTGTATCATTGAAAATACATTATATATAACGTAATACGCAGTGTATCATTGAAAATACCTTATAACATAACGTAATTTGTAGTGTATCATTGAAAATACCTTATAATATAATGTACTATGCAGCGTATCATTGAAAATACCTTATAATATATCGTAATGTGCAGTGTATCATTGAAAATACCTTCTAATATATCGTAGTTTATCATTGAAAATACCTTATAATATAACGTAATATACAGTGGATCATTGAAAATACATTATAATATAACGAAATATGCAGTGTATCACTGAAAATACCTTCTAATATATCGTAGTTTATCATTGAAAATACCTTATAATATAACGTAATATACAGTGTATCATTGAAAATACATTATATATAACGTAATACGCAGTGTATCATTGAAAATACCTTATAACATAACGTAATATACAGTGTATCATTGAAAATACCTTATAATATAATGTACTATGCAGCGTATCATTGAAAATACCTTATAATATATCGTAATGTGCAGTGTATCATTGAAAATACCTTCTAATATATCGTAGTTTATCATTGAAAATACCTTATAATATAACGTAATATACAGTGGATCATTGAAAATACATTATAATATAACGAAATATGCAGTGTATCACTGAAAATACCTTCTAATATATCGTAGTTTATCATTGAAAATACCTTATAATATAACGTAATATGCAGTGTATCATTGAAAATACCTTATAATATAACGTAATATGCAGTGTATCATTGAAAATACATTATAATGTAACGTAATATGCAGTGTATCATTGAAAATACCTTATAATATAATGTACTATGCAGCGTATCATTGAAAATACCTTATAATATATCGTAATATGCAGTGTATCATTGAAAATACCTTCTAATATATCGTAGTTTATCATTGAAAATACCTTATAATATAACGTAATATACAGTGTATCATTGAAAATACCTTATAATATAACGAAATATGCAGCGTATCACTGAAAATACCTTCTAATATATCGTAGTTTATCATTGAAAATACCTTATAATATAACGTAATATGCAGTGTATCATTGAAAATACATTATAATATAACGTAATATGCAGTGTATCATTGAAAATACCTTATAACATAACGTAATATACAGCGTATCATTGAAAATACCTTATAATATATCGTAATATGCAGTGTATCATTGAAAATACCTTATAATATAACGTAATATGCAGTGTATCATTGAAAATACCTTATATTATAACGTAATATACAGTGTATCATAGAAAATACCTTATAATATAACGTAATATGCAGTGTATCATTGAAAATACCTTATAATATAACGTAATATGCAGTATATCATTGAAAATACCTTATAATATTTCGTAATTTGTAGTGTATCATTGAAAATAACTTATATTATAACGTAATATGCAGTGTATCATTGAAAATACCTTGTAATATAACGTAATATGCAGTGTATTATTGAAAATACCTTCTAATATATCGTAGTTTATCATTGAAAATACCTTATAATATAACGTAATATACAGTGTATCATTGAAAATACCTTATAATATAATGTACTATGCAGCGTATCATTGAAAATACCTTATAATATATCGTAATATGCAGTGTATCATTGAAAATACCTTATAATATAACGTAATATGCAGTGTATCATTGAAAATACCTTATATTATAACGTAATATACAGTGTATCATAGAAAATACCTTATAATATAACGGAATATGCAGAGTATCATAGAAAATACCTTATAATATAACGGAATATGCAGAGTATCATAGAAAATACCTTATAATATAACGTAATATGCAGTGTATCATTGAAAATACCTTATAATATAACGGAATATGCAGTGTGTCATTGAACATACCTTATATTATGTCGTAGTTTATCATTGAAAATACCTTATAGTATAACGAAATATGCAGTGTATCACTGAAAATACCTTCTAATATATCGTAGTTTATCATTGAAAACGCCTTATAATGTAACGTAATATGGAGTGTTTCAATGAAAATACCTTATAATATAACGGAATATGCAGAGTATCATTGAAAATACCTTATAATATAACGTAATATGCAGTGTATCATTGAAAATACCTTATAATATATAGTAGTTTATCATTGAAAATACCTTATAACATAACGTAATATACAGTGTAACATTGAAAATACCTTATAATATAACGTACTATGCAGCGTATCATTGAAAATACCTTATAATATATCGTAATATGCAGTGTATCATTGAAAATACCTTATAATATATCGTAATATGCAGTGTATCATTGAAAATACCTAATAATATTTCGTAATTTGTAGTGTATCATTGAAAATACCTTATAATATAACGAAATATGCAGTGTGTCATTGAACATACCTTATATTATGTCGTAGTTTATCATTGAAAATACCTTATAGTATAACGAAATATGCAGTGTATCACTGAAAATACCTTCTAATATATCGTAGTTTATCATTGAAAATACCTTATAATATAACGTAATAAGCAGTGTATCATTGAAACTGCCTTATAATATATCGTAATATGCAGTGTATCATTGAAAATACCTTATAATATTTCGTAATTTGTAGTGTATCATTGAAAATACCTTATAATATAGCGTACTATGCAGTGTATCATTGAAAATACCTTATAATATAACGTAATATGCAGTGTATCATTGAAAATACCTTATAATATAACGTAATATGCAGTATATCATTGAAAATACCTTATAATATTTCGTAATTTGTAGTGTATCATTGAAAATACCTTATAATATAGCGTACTATGCAGTGTATCATTGAAAATACCTTATAATATAACGTAATATGCAGTGTATCATTGAAAATACCTTATAATATAACGTAATATGCAGTATATCATTGAAAAAACCTTATAATATAGCGTAATATGCAGTGTATCATTGAAAATACCTTATAATATATCGTAGTTTATCATTGAAAACGCCTTATAATGTAACGTAATATGGAGTGTTTCAATGAAAATACCTTATAATATAACGGAATATGCAGAGTATCATAGAAAATACCTTATAATATAACGTAATATGCAGTGTATCATTGAAAATACCCTATAATATTTCGTAATTTGTAGTGTATCATTGAAAATACCTTATAATATATCGTAGTTTATCATTGAAAACGCCTTATAATGTAACGTAATATGGAGTGTTTCAATGAAAATACCTTATAATATAACGGAATATGCAGAGTATCATTGAAAATACCTAATAATATTTCGTAATTTGTAGTGTATCATTGAAAATACCTTATAATATAACGAAATATGCAGTGTATCATTGAAAATAACTTATGATATAACGTAATATGCAGTGTATCATTGAAAATACCTTATAATATAGCGTAATATGCAGTGTATCATTGAAAATACCTTGTAATATAACGTAATATGCAGTGTATCATTGAAAATACCTTTTAATATATCGTAGTTTATCATTGAAAATGCCTTATAATGTAACGTAATATGGAGTGTTTCAATGAAAATACCTTATAATATAACGGAATATGCAGAGTATCATTGAAAATACCTTATAATATAACGTAATATGCAGTGTATCATTGAAAATACCTTATAATATATCGTAATATGCAGTGTATCATTGAAAATACCTCATAATATTTCGTAATTTGTAGTATATCATTGAAAATACCTTATAATATAACGTAATATGCAGTGTATCATTGAAAATACCTTATAATATAACGTTTATATGCAGTGTATCATTGAAAATACCTTATAATATAACGTAATATGCAGTGTATCATTGAAAATACCTTATAATATAACGTTTATATGCAGTGTATCATTGAAAATACAATAGAATATAACGTAATATGCAGTGTATCATTGAAAATACCTTATAATATAACGGAATTTGTAGTGTATCATTGAAAATACCTTATAATATAACGAATATGCAGTGTGTCATTGAACATACCTTATATTATGTCGTAGTTTATCATTAAAAATACCTTATAGTATAACGTAATATGCAGAGTATCATTGAAAATACCTTATGATATAACGTAATATGCAGTGTATCATTGAAAATACCTTATAATATAGCGTAATATGCAGTGTATCATTGAAAATACCTTGTAATATAACGTAATATGCAGTGTATCATTGAAAATACCTTTTAATATATCGTAGTTTATCATTGAAAATGCCTTATAATGTAACGTAATATGGAGTGTATCATTGAAAATACCTTATAATATAACGTGATATGCAATGTATCATTGAAAATACCTTATAATATAACGTAATATGCAGTGTATCATTGAAAATACCTTATAATATAACGTTTATATGCAGTGTATCATTGAAAATACAATAGAATATAACGTAATATGCAGTGTATCATTGAAAATACCTTATAATATATCGTAATATGCAGTGTATCATTGAAAATACCTTATAATATAACGTAATATGCAGTGTATCATTGAAAATACCTTCTAATATATCGTAGTTTATCATTGAAAATACCTTATAATATAACGTAATATGCAGTGTATCATTGAAAATACCTTATATTATAACGTAATATGCAGTGTATCATTGAAAAACCTTGTAATATAACGTAATATGCAGTGTATCATTGAAAATACCTTATAATATAACGTAATATGCAGTGTATCATTGAAAATACCTTCTAATATATCGTAGTTAATCATTGAAAAGACTTTATAATATAACGTAATATTTAGTTTATCATTGAAAATACCTTATAACATAACGTAAATTGCAGAGTATCATTGAAAATAACTTATGATATAACGTAATATGCAGTGTATCATTGAAAATACCTTATAATATAGCGTAATATGCAGTGTATCATTGAAAATACCTTGTAATATAACGTAATATGCAGTGCATCATTGAAAATACCTTTTAATATATCGTAGTTTATCATTGAAAATGCCTTATAATGTAACGTAATATGGAGTGTTTCAATGAAAATACGTTATAATATAACGGAATATGCAGAGTATCATTGAAAATACCTTATAATATAACGTAATATGCAGTGTATCATTGAAAATACCTTATAATATATCGTAATATGCAGTGTATCATTGAAAATACCTTATAACATAACGTAAATTGCAGAGTATCATTGAAAATACCTTATGATATAACGTAATATGCAGTGTATCATTGAAAATACCTTATAATATAACGTAATATGCAGTGTATCATTGAAAATACCTTATAATATAACGGAATTTGTAGTGTATCATTGAAAATACCTTATAATATAACGAAATATGCAGTGTGTCATTGAACATACCTTATATTATGTCGTAGTTTATCATTAAAAATACCTTATAGTATAACGTAATATGCAGTGTATCATTGAAAATACCTTATAATATAACGTAATATGCATTGTATCATTGAAAATACCTTATAATATAACGTAATTTGCAGTGTATCAATGAAAATACCTTATAATATAACGTAATATGCAGTGTATCATTGAAAATACCTTGTAATATAACGTAATATGCAGTGTATCATTGAAAATACCTTTTAATATATCGTAGTTTATCATTGTAAATGCCTTATAATGTAACGTAATATGGAGTGTTTCAATGAAAATACCTTATAATATAACGTAATATGCAGTATATCGTTGAAAATACCTTATAATATAACGTAATATGCATTGTATCATTGAAAATACCTTATAATATATCGGAATTTATAGTGTATCTTTGAAAATACCTTATAATATAACGTAATATGCAGTGTATCGTTGAAAATACCTTATAATATAACGTAATATGCAGTGTATCATTGAAAATACCTTGTAATATAACGGAATTTGTAGTGTTTCAATGAAAATACCTTATAATATAACGTAATATGCAGTATATCGTTGAAAATACCTTATAATATAACGTAATATGCATTGTATCATTGAAAATGCCTTATAATATATCGGAATTTATAGTGTATCTTTGAAAATACCTTATAATATAACGTAATATGCCGTGTATCGTTGAAAATACCTTATAATATAACGTAATATGCAGTGTATCATTGAAAATACCTTGTAATATAACGTAATATGCAGTGTATTATTGAAAATACCTTTTAATATATCGTAGTTTATCATTGAAAATGCCTTATAATGTAACGTAATATGGAATGTTTCAATGAAAATACCTTATAATATAACGGAATATGCAGAGTATCATAGAAAATACCTTATAATATAACGTAATATGCAGTGTATCATTGAAAATACCTTATAATATAACGTAATATGCAGTGTATCATTGAAAATACCATATAATATAGCGTAATATGCAGTGTATCATTGAAAATACCTTATAATATAACGTAATATGCAGTGTATCATTGAAAATACCTTATATTATAACATAATATGCAGTGTATCATTGAAAATACCTTGTAATATAACGTAATATGCAGTGTATCATTGAAAATACCTTTTAATATATCGTAGTTTATCATTGAAAATGCCTTATAATGTAACGTAATATGGAGTGTTTCAATAAAAATACCTTATAATATAACGGAATATGCAGAGTATCATAGAAAATACCTTATAATATAACGTAATATGCAGTGTATCATTGAAAATACCTTATAATATATCGTAATATGCAATGTATCATTGAAAATACCTTATAATATTTCGTAATTTGTAGTGTATCATTGAAAATACCTTATATTATAACGTAATATGCAGTGTATCATTGAAAATACCTTGTAATATAACGTAATATGCAGTGTATTATTGAAAATACCTTTTAATATATCGTAGTTTATCATTGAAAATGCCTTATAATGTAACGTAATATGGAGTGTTTCAATGAAAATACCTTATAATATAACGGAATATGCTGAGTATCATTGAAAATACCTTATAATATAACGTAATATACAGTGTATCATTGAAAATACCTTATAATATAGCGTAATATGCAGTGTATCATTGAAAATACCTTATAATATATCGTAATATGCAGTGTATCATTGAAAATACCTTATAATATAACGTAATATGCAGTGTATCATTGAAAATACCTTCTAATATATCGTAGTTTATCATTGAAAATACCTTATAATATAACGTAGTATGCAGTTTATCATTGAAAATACCTTATATTATAACGTAATATGCAGTGTATCATTGAAAATACCTTGTAATATAACGTAATATGCAGTGTATCATTGAAAATACCTTATAATATAACGTAATATGCAGTGTATCATTGAAAATACCTTCTAATATATCGTAGTTTATCATTGAAAAGACTTTATAATATAACGTAATATTTAGTTTATCATTGAAAATACCTTATAACATAACGTAAATTGCAGAGTATCATTGAAAATAACTTATGATATAACGTAATATGCAGTGTATCATTGATAATACCTTATAATATAGCGTAATATGCAGTGTATCATTGAAAATACCTTGTAATATAACGTAATATGCAGTGTATCATTGAAAATACCTTATAATATATCGTAATATGCAGTGTATCATTGAAAATACCATATAATATAGCGTAATATGCAGTGTATCATTGAAAATACCTTATAATATAACGTAATATGCAGTGTATCATTGAAAATACCTTATATTATAACATAATATGCAGTGTATCATTGAAAATACCTTGTAATATAACGTAATATGCAGTGTATCATTGAAAATACCTTTTAATATATCGTAGTTTATCATTGAAAATGCCTTATAATGTAACGTAATATGGAGTGTTTCAATAAAAATACCTTATAATATAACGGAATATGCAGAGTATCATAGAAAATACCTTATAATATAACGTAATATGCAGTGTATCATTGAAAATACCTTATAATATATCGTAATATGCAATGTATCATTGAAAATACCTTATAATATTTCGTAATTTGTAGTGTATCATTGAAAATACCTTATATTATAACGTAATATGCAGTGTATCATTGAAAATACCTTGTAATATAACGTAATATGCAGTGTATTATTGAAAATACCTTTTAATATATCGTAGTTTATCATTGAAAATGCCTTATAATGTAACGTAATATGGAGTGTTTCAATGAAAATACCTTATAATATAACGGAATATGCTGAGTATCATTGAAAATACCTTATAATATAACGTAATATACAGTGTATCATTGAAAATACCTTATAATATAGCGTAATATGCAGTGTATCATTGAAAATACCTTATAATATATCGTAATATGCAGTGTATCATTGAAAATACCTTATAATATAACGTAATATGCAGTGTATCATTGAAAATACCTTCTAATATATCGTAGTTTATCATTGAAAATACCTTATAATATAACGTAGTATGCAGTTTATCATTGAAAATACCTTATATTATAACGTAATATGCAGTGTATCATTGAAAATACCTTGTAATATAACGTAATATGCAGTGTATCATTGAAAATACCTTATAATATAACGTAATATGCAGTGTATCATTGAAAATACCTTCTAATATATCGTAGTTTATCATTGAAAAGACTTTATAATATAACGTAATATTTAGTTTATCATTGAAAATACCTTATAACATAACGTAAATTGCAGAGTATCATTGAAAATAACTTATGATATAACGTAATATGCAGTGTATCATTGATAATACCTTATAATATAGCGTAATATGCAGTGTATCATTGAAAATACCTTGTAATATAACGTAATATGCAGTGTATCATTGAAAATACCTTATAATATAACGTAATATGCAGTGTATCATTGAAAATACCTTCTAATATATCGTAGTTTATCATTGAAAAGACTTTATAATATAACGTAATATTTAGTTTATCATTGAAAATACCTTATAACATAACGTAAATTGCAGAGTATCATTGAAAATAACTTATGATATAACGTAATATGCAGTGTATCATTGATAATACCTTATAATACAGCGTAATATGCAGTGTATCATTGAAAATACCTTGTAATATAACGTAATATGCAGTGTATCATTGAAAATACCTTTTAATATATCGTAGTTTATCATTGAAAATGCCTTATAATGTAACGTAATATGGAGAGTTTCAATGAAAATACCTTATAATCTAACGTAATATGCAGTGTATCATTGAAAATACCTTATAATATAACGTAATATGCAGTGTATCATTGAAAATACCTTATAATATATCGGAATTTATAGTGTATCTTTGAAAATACCTTATAATATAACGTAATATGCAGTGTATCGTTGAAAATACCTTATAATATAACGTAATATGCAGTGTATCATTGAAAATACCTTATAATATAACGTAATATGCAGTGTATCATTGAAAATACCTTTTAATATATCGTAGTTTATCATTGAAAATGCCTTATAATGTAACGTAATATGGAGAGTTTCAATGAAAATACCTTATAATCTAACGGAATATGCAGAGTATCATTGAAAATACCTTATAATATAACGTAATATGCAGTGTATCATTGAAAATACCTTATAATATATCGGAATTTATAGTGTATCTTTGAAAATACCTTATAATATAACGTAATATGCAGTGTATCGTTGAAAATACCTTATAATATAACGTAATATGCAGTGTATCATTGAAAATACCTTGTAATATAACGTAATATGCAGTGTATCATTGAAAATACCTTTTAATATATCGTAGTTTATCATTGAAAATGCCTTATAATGTAACGTAATATGGAGTGTTTCAATGAAAATACCTTATAATATAACGGAATATGCAGAGTATCATAGAAAATACCTTATAATATAACGTAATATGCAGTGTATCATTGAAAATACCTTATAATATATCGTAATATGCAATGTATCATTGAAAATACCTTATAATATTTCGTAATTTGTAGTGTATCATTGAAAATACCTTATATTATAACGTAATATGCAGTGTATCATTGAAAATACCTTGTAATATAACGTAATATGCAGTGTATTATTGAAAATACCTTTTAATATATCGTAGTGTATCATTGAAAATAACTTATAATATAACGAAATATGCATTGTGTCATTGAAAAGACCTTATAAGATAACGTAATATGCAGTGTATCATTGAAAATACCTTATAATATAACGTAATATGCATTGTATCATTGAAAATGCCTTATAATATATCGGAATTTATAGTGTATCTTTGAAAATACCTTATAATATAACGTAATATGCAGTGTATCTTTGAAAATACCTTATAATATAACGTAATATGCAGTGTATCATTGAAAATACCTTGTAATATAACGGAATTTGTAGTGTTTCAATGAAAATACCTTATAATATAACGTAATATGCAGTATATCGTTGAAAATACCTTATAATATAACGTAATATGCATTGTATCATTGAAAATGCCTTATAATATATCGGAATTTATAGTGTATCTTTGAAAATACCTTATAATATAACGTAATATGGAGTGTATCGTTGAAAATACCTTATAATATAACGTAATATGCAGTGTATCATTGAAAATACCTTGTAATATAACGTAATATGCAGTGTATCATTGAAAATACCTTTTAATATATCGTAGTTTATCATTGAAAATACCTTATAATATTTCGTAATATGGAGTGTTTCAATGAAAATACCTTATAATATAACGTAATATGCAGAGTATCATAGAAAATACCTTATAATATAACGTAATATGCAGTGTATCATTGAAAATACCATATAATATATAGTAGTTTATCATTGAAAATACCTTATAACATAACGTAATATACAGTGTAACATTGAAAATACCTTATAATATAACGTACTATGCAGCGTATCATTGAAAATACCTTATAATATATCGTAATATGCAGTGTATCATTGAAAATACCTTATAATATAACGTAATATGCAGTGTATCATTGAAAATACCTTATATTATAACAGAATATGCAGTGTATCATTGAAAATACCTTGTAATATAACGTAATATGCAGTGTATCATTGAAAATACCTTTTAATATATCGTAGTTTATCATTGAAAATGCCTTATAATGTAACGTAATATGGAGTGTTTCAATGAAAATACCTTATAATATAACGTACTATGCAGCGTATCATTGAAAATACCTTATAATATATCGTAATATGCAGTGTATCATTGAAAATACCTTATAATATAACGTAATATGCAGTGTATCATTGAAAATACCTTATATTATAACAGAATATGCAGTGTATCATTGAAAATACCTTGTAATATAACGTAATATGCAGTGTATCATTGAAAATACCTTTTAATATATCGTAGTTTATCATTGAAAATGCCTTATAATGTAACGTAATATGGAGTGTTTCAATGAAAATACCTTATAATATAACGGAATATGCAGAGTATCATTGAAAATACCTTATAATATAACGTAATATACAGTGTATCATTGAAAATACCTTATAATATATCGTAATATGCAGTGTATCATTGAAAAGACCTTATAATATAACGTAATATGCAGTGTATCATTGAAAATACCTTATAATATAACGTAATATGCAGTGTATCATTGAAAATACCTTATAATATAACGTAATATGCATTGTATCATTGAAAATACCTTATAATATATAGTAGTTTATCATTGAAAATACCTTATAACATAACGTAATATACAGTGTAACATTGAAAATACCTTATAATATAACGTACTATGCAGCGTATCATTGAAAATACCTTATAATATATCGTAATATGCAGTGTATCATTGAAAATACCTTATAATATAACGTAATATGCAGTGTATCATTGAAAATACCTTATAATATTTCGTAATTTGTAGTGTATCATTGAAAATACCTTATAATATTTCGTAATTTGTAGTGTATCATTGAAAATACCTTATAATATAGCGTACTATGCAGTGTATCATTGAAAATACCTTATAATATAGCGTAATATGCAGTGTATCATTGAAAATTTCCTATAATATAACTTAATATGCAGTGTATCATTGAATATACCTAATAATATAACGTAATATACAGTGTATCATAGAAAATACCTTATAATATAACGTAATATGCAGTGTATCATTGAAAATACCTTATAATATAACGAAATATGCAGTGTATCACTGAAAATACCTTCTAATATATCGTAGTTTATCATTGAAAATACCTTATAATATAACGTAATATGCAGTGTATCATTGAAAATACATTATAATATAACGTAATATGCAGTGTATCATTGAAAATACCTTATAACATAACGTAATATACAGCGTATCATTGAAAATACCTTATAATATATCGTAATATGCAGTGTATCATTGAAAATACCTTATAATATAACGTAATATGCAGTGTATCATTGAAAATACCTTATAATATTTCGTAATTTGTAGTGTATCATTGAAAATACCTTATAATATTTCGTAATTTGTAGTGTATCATTGAAAATACCTTATAATATAGCGTACTATGCAGTGTATCATTGAAAATACCTTATAATATAGCGTAATATGCAGTGTATCATTGAAAATTTCCTATAATATAACTTAATATGCAGTGTATCATTGAATATACCTAATAATATAACGTAATATACAGTGTATCATAGAAAATACCTTATAATATAACGTAATATGCAGTGTATCATTGAAAATACCTTCTAATATATCGTAGTTTATCATTGAAAATACCTTATAATATAACGTAATATGCAGTGTATCATTGAAAATACCTTATAATATAACGTAATATGCAGTGTATCATTGAAAATACATTATAATATAACGTAATATGCAGTGTATCATTGATAATACCTTATAATATAACGTACTATGCAGTGTATCATTGAAAATACCTTATAATATATCGTAATATGCAGTGTATAATTGAACATATCTTATAATATTTCGTAATTTGTAGTGTATCATTGAAAATACCTTATAATATAGCGTAATATGCAGTGTATCATTGAAAATACCTTATAATATATTGTAGTTTATCATTGAAAATACCTTATAATATAACGTAATATGCAGTGTATCATTGAAAATACCTTATAATATAGCGTAATATGCAGTGTATCATTGAAAATTTCCTATAATATAACTTAATATGCAGTGTATCATTGAATATACCTAATAATATAACGTAATATACAGTGTATCATAGAAAATACCTTATAATATAATGTACTATGCAGCGTATCATTGAAAATACCTTATAATATATCGTAATATGCAGTGTATCATTGAAAATACCTTATAATATAACGTAATATGCAGTGTATCATTGAAAATAACTTATAATATAACGTAATATGCAGTATATCATTGAAAATACCATATAATATAGCGTAATATGCAGTGTATCATTGATAATACCTTATAATATAACGTATTATGCAGTGTATCATTGAAAATACCTTATAATATATCGTAATATGCAGTGTATCATTGAAAATATCTTATAATATTTCGTAATTTGTAGTGTATCATTGAAAACACCTTATAATATAGCGTAATATGCAGTGTATCATTGAAAATACCTTATAATATATTGTAGTTTATCATTGAAAATACCTTATAATATAACGTAATATGCAGTGTATCATTGAAAATACCTTATATTATAACGTAATATACAGTGTATCATAGAAAATACCTTATAATATAACGTAATATGCAGTGTATCATTGAAAATACCTTATAATATAACGTAATATGCAGTATATCATTGAAAATACCTTATAATATTTCGTAATTTGTAGTGTATCATTGAAAATACCTTATATTATAACGTAATATACAGTGTATCATAGAAAATACCTTATAATATAACGTAATATGCAGTGTATCATTGAAAATACCTTCTAATATATCGTAGTTTATCATTGAAAATACCTTATAATATAACGTAATATACAGTGTATCATTGAAAATACATTATATATAACGTAATACGCAGTGTATCATTGAAAATACCTTATAACATAACGTAATATACAGTGTATCATTGAAAATACCTTATAATATAATGTACTATGCAGCGTATCATTGAAAATACCTTATAATATATCGTAATGTGCAGTGTATCATTGAAAATACCTTCTAATATATCGTAGTTTATCATTGAAAATACCTTATAATATAACGTAATATACAGTGGATCATTGAAAATACATTATAATATAACGAAATATGCAGTGTATCACTGAAAATACCTTCTAATATATCGTAGTTTATCATTGAAAATACCTTATAATATAACGTAATATACAGTGTATCATTGAAAATACATTATATATAACGTAATACGCAGTGTATCATTGAAAATACCTTATAACATAACGTAATATACAGTGTATCATTGAAAATACCTTATAATATAATGTACTATGCAGCGTATCATTGAAAATACCTTATAATATATCGTAATGTGCAGTGTATCATTGAAAATACCTTCTAATATATCGTAGTTTATCATTGAAAATACCTTATAATATAACGTAATATACAGTGGATCATTGAAAATACATTATAATATAACGAAATATGCAGTGTATCACTGAAAATACCTTCTAATATATCGTAGTTTATCATTGAAAATACCTTATAATATAACGTAATATGCAGTGTATCATTGAAAATACCTTATAATATAACGTAATATGCAGTGTATCATTGAAAATACATTATAATGTAACGTAATATGCAGTGTATCATTGAAAATACCTTATAATATAATGTACTATGCAGCGTATCATTGAAAATACCTTATAATATATCGTAATATGCAGTGTATCATTGAAAATACGTTCTAATATATCGTAGTTTATCATTGAAAATACCTTATAATATAACGTAATATACAGTGTATCATTGAAAATACCTTATAATATAACGAAATATGCAGCGTATCACTGAAAATACCTTCTAATATATCGTAGTTTATCATTGAAAATACCTTATAATATAACGTAATATGCAGTGTATCATTGAAAATACATTATAATATAACGTAATATGCAGTGTATCATTGAAAATACCTTATAACATAACGTAATATACAGCGTATCATTGAAAATACCTTATAATATATCGTAATATGCAGTGTATCATTGAAAATACCTTATAATATAACGTAATATGCAGTGTATCATTGAAAATACCTTATATTATAACGTAATATACAGTGTATCATAGAAAATA
Source organism: Lasioglossum lativentre (assembly GCA_916610255.1). Lineage (NCBI taxonomy): Eukaryota > Metazoa > Arthropoda > Insecta > Hymenoptera > Halictidae > Lasioglossum > Lasioglossum lativentre. Next base: position 654,267 of record CAKAJI010000232.1, on the reverse strand, counting down.
CCTTATAATATAACGTAATATGCAGTGTATCATTGAAAATACCTTATAATATAACGTAATATGCAGTATATCATTGAAAATACCTTATAATATTTCGTAATTTGTAGTGTATCATTGAAAATAACTTATATTATAACGTAATATGCAGTGTATCATTGAAAATACCTTGTAATATAACGTAATATGCAGTGTATTATTGAAAATACCTTCTAATATATCGTAGTTTATCATTGAAAATACCTTATAATATAACGTAATATACAGTGTATCATTGAAAATACCTTATAATATAATGTACTATGCAGCGTATCATTGAAAATACCTTATAATATATCGTAATATGCAGTGTATCATTGAAAATACCTTATAATATAACGTAATATGCAGTGTATCATTGAAAATACCTTATATTATAACGTAATATACAGTGTATCATAGAAAATACCTTATAATATAACGGAATATGCAGAGTATCATAGAAAATACCTTATAATATAACGGAATATGCAGAGTATCATAGAAAATACCTTATAATATAACGTAATATGCAGTGTATCATTGAAAATACCTTATAATATAACGGAATATGCAGTGTGTCATTGAACATACCTTATATTATGTCGTAGTTTATCATTGAAAATACCTTATAGTATAACGAAATATGCAGTGTATCACTGAAAATACCTTCTAATATATCGTAGTTTATCATTGAAAACGCCTTATAATGTAACGTAATATGGAGTGTTTCAATGAAAATACCTTATAATATAACGGAATATGCAGAGTATCATTGAAAATACCTTATAATATAACGTAATATGCAGTGTATCATTGAAAATACCTTATAATATATAGTAGTTTATCATTGAAAATACCTTATAACATAACGTAATATACAGTGTAACATTGAAAATACCTTATAATATAACGTACTATGCAGCGTATCATTGAAAATACCTTATAATATATCGTAATATGCAGTGTATCATTGAAAATACCTTATAATATATCGTAATATGCAGTGTATCATTGAAAATACCTAATAATATTTCGTAATTTGTAGTGTATCATTGAAAATACCTTATAATATAACGAAATATGCAGTGTGTCATTGAACATACCTTATATTATGTCGTAGTTTATCATTGAAAATACCTTATAGTATAACGAAATATGCAGTGTATCACTGAAAATACCTTCTAATATATCGTAGTTTATCATTGAAAATACCTTATAATATAACGTAATAAGCAGTGTATCATTGAAACTGCCTTATAATATATCGTAATATGCAGTGTATCATTGAAAATACCTTATAATATTTCGTAATTTGTAGTGTATCATTGAAAATACCTTATAATATAGCGTACTATGCAGTGTATCATTGAAAATACCTTATAATATAACGTAATATGCAGTGTATCATTGAAAATACCTTATAATATAACGTAATATGCAGTATATCATTGAAAAAACCTTATAATATAGCGTAATATGCAGTGTATCATTGAAAATACCTTATAATATATCGTAGTTTATCATTGAAAACGCCTTATAATGTAACGTAATATGGAGTGTTTCAATGAAAATACCTTATAATATAACGGAATATGCAGAGTATCATAGAAAATACCTTATAATATAACGTAATATGCAGTGTATCATTGAAAATACCCTATAATATTTCGTAATTTGTAGTGTATCATTGAAAATACCTTATAATATAGCGTACTATGCAGTGTATCATTGAAAATACCTTATAATATAACGTAATATGCAGTGTATCATTGAAAATACCTTATAATATATAGTAGTTTATCATTGAAAATACCTTATAATATAACGTAATGTGCAGTATATCATTGAAAATACCTTATAATATAGCGTAATATGCAGTGTATCATTGAAAATACCTTATAATATATCGTAGTTTATCATTGAAAACGCCTTATAATGTAACGTAATATGGAGTGTTTCAATGAAAATACCTTATAATATAACGGAATACGCAGAGTATCATTGAAAATACCTTATAATATAACGTAATATGCAGTGTATCATTGAAAATACCTTATAATATATAGTAGTTTATCATTGAAAATACCTTATAACATAACGTAATATACAGTGTAACATTGAAAATACCTTATAATATAACGTACTATGCAGCGTATCATTGAAAATACCTTATAATATATCGTAATATGCAGTGTATCATTGAAAATACCTTATAATATATCGTAATATGCAGTGTATCATTGAAAATACCTAATAATATTTCGTAATTTGTAGTGTATCATTGAAAATACCTTATAATATAACGAAATATGCAGTGTATCATTGAAAATAACTTATGATATAACGTAATATGCAGTGTATCATTGAAAATACCTTATAATATAGCGTAATATGCAGTGTATCATTGAAAATACCTTGTAATATAACGTAATATGCAGTGTATCATTGAAAATACCTTTTAATATATCGTAGTTTATCATTGAAAATGCCTTATAATGTAACGTAATATGGAGTGTTTCAATGAAAATACCTTATAATATAACGGAATATGCAGAGTATCATTGAAAATACCTTATAATATAACGTAATATGCAGTGTATCATTGAAAATACCTTATAATATATCGTAATATGCAGTGTATCATTGAAAATACCTCATAATATTTCGTAATTTGTAGTATATCATTGAAAATACCTTATAATATAACGTAATATGCAGTGTATCATTGAAAATACCTTATAATATAACGTTTATATGCAGTGTATCATTGAAAATACCTTATAATATAACGTAATATGCAGTGTATCATTGAAAATACCTTATAATATAACGTTTATATGCAGTGTATCATTGAAAATACAATAGAATATAACGTAATATGCAGTGTATCATTGAAAATACCTTATAATATAACGGAATTTGTAGTGTATCATTGAAAATACCTTATAATATAACGAAATATGCAGTGTGTCATTGAACATACCTTATATTATGTCGTAGTTTATCATTAAAAATACCTTATAGTATAACGTAATATGCAGAGTATCATTGAAAATAACTTATGATATAACGTAATATGCAGTGTATCATTGAAAATACCTTATAATATAGCGTAATATGCAGTGTATCATTGAAAATACCTTGTAATATAACGTAATATGCAGTGTATCATTGAAAATACCTTTTAATATATCGTAGTTTATCATTGAAAATGCCTTATAATGTAACGTAATATGGAGTGTATCAATGAAAATACCTTATAATATAACGTGATATGCAATGTATCATTGAAAATACCTTATAATATAACGTAATATGCAGTGTATCATTGAAAATACCTTATAATATAACGTTTATATGCAGTGTATCATTGAAAATACAATAGAATATAACGTAATATGCAGTGTATCATTGAAAATACCTTATAATATATCGTAATATGCAGTGTATCATTGAAAATACCTTATAATATAACGTAATATGCAGTGTATCATTGAAAATACCTTCTAATATATCGTAGTTTATCATTGAAAATACCTTATAATATAACGTAATATGCAGTGTATCATTGAAAATACCTTATATTATAACGTAATATGCAGTGTATCATTGAAAAACCTTGTAATATAACGTAATATGCAGTGTATCATTGAAAATACCTTATAATATAACGTAATATGCAGTGTATCATTGAAAATACCTTCTAATATATCGTAGTTAATCATTGAAAAGACTTTATAATATAACGTAATATTTAGTTTATCATTGAAAATACCTTATAACATAACGTAAATTGCAGAGTATCATTGAAAATAACTTATGATATAACGTAATATGCAGTGTATCATTGAAAATACCTTATAATATAGCGTAATATGCAGTGTATCATTGAAAATACCTTGTAATATAACGTAATATGCAGTGCATCATTGAAAATACCTTTTAATATATCGTAGTTTATCATTGAAAATGCCTTATAATGTAACGTAATATGGAGTGTTCCAATGAAAATACGTTATAATATAACGGAATATGCAGAGTATCATTGAAAATACCTTATAATATAACGTAATATGCAGTGTATCATTGAAAATACCTTATAATATATCGTAATATGCAGTGTATCATTGAAAATACCTTATAACATAACGTAAATTGCAGAGTATCATTGAAAATAACTTATGATATAACGTAATATGCAGTGTATCATTGAAAATACCTTATAATATAACGTAATATGCAGTGTATCATTGAAAATACCTTATAATATAACGGAATTTGTAGTGTATCATTGAAAATACCTTATAATATAACGAAATATGCAGTGTGTCATTGAACATACCTTATATTATGTCGTAGTTTATCATTAAAAATACCTTATAGTATAACGTAATATGCAGTGTATCATTGAAAATAACTTATAATATAACGAAATATGCATTGTGTCATTGAAAATACCTTATAATATAACGTAATATGCAGTGTATCATTGAAAATACCTTATAATATAACGTAATATGCAGTGTATCATTGAAAATACCTTATAATATAACGTAATATGCATTGTATCATTGAAAATACCTTATAATATAACGTAATTTGCAGTGTATCAATGAAAATACCTTATAATATAACGTAATATGCAGTGTATCATTGAAAATACCTTGTAATATAACGTAATATGCAGTGTATCATTGAAAATACCTTTTAATATATCGTAGTTTATCATTGTAAATGCCTTATAATGTAACGTAATATGGAGTGTTTCAATGAAAATACCTTATAATATAACGTAATATGCAGTATATCGTTGAAAATACCTTATAATATAACGTAATATGCATTGTATCATTGAAAATGCCTTATAATATATCGGAATTTATAGTGTATCTTTGAAAATACCTTATAATATAACGTAATATGCAGTGTATCGTTGAAAATACCTTATAATATAACGTAATATGCAGTGTATCATTGAAAATACCTTGTAATATAACGGAATTTGTAGTGTTTCAATGAAAATACCTTATAATATAACGTAATATGCAGTATATCGTTGAAAATACCTTATAATATAACGTAATATGCATTGTATCATTGAAAATGCCTTATAATATATCGGAATTTATAGTGTATCTTTGAAAATACCTTATAATATAACGTAATATGCCGTGTATCGTTGAAAATACCTTATAATATAACGTAATATGCAGTGTATCATTGACAATACCTTATAATATAACGTAATATGCAGTGTATTATTGAAAATACGTTATAATATATCGTAGTTTATCATTGAAAATGCCTTATAATGTAACGTAATATGGAATGTTTCAATGAAAATACCTTATAATATAACGGAATATGCAGAGTATCATAGAAAATACCTTATAATATAACGTAATATGCAGTGTATCATTGAAAATACCTTATAATATATCGTAATATGCAGTGTATCATTGAAAATACCATATAATATAGCGTAATATGCAGTGTATCATTGAAAATACCTTATAATATAACGTAATATGCAGTGTATCATTGAAAATACCTTATATTATAACATAATATGCAGTGTATCATTGAAAATACCTTGTAATATAACGTAATATGCAGTGTATCATTCAAAATACCTTTTAATATATCGTAGTTTATCATTGAAAATGCCTTATAATGTAACGTAATATGGAGTGTTTCAATAAAAATACCTTATAATATAACGGAATATGCAGAGTATCATAGAAAATACCTTATAATATAACGTAATATGCAGTGTATCATTGAAAATACCTTATAATATATCGTAATATGCAATGTATCATTGAAAATACCTTATAATATTTCGTAATTTGTAGTGTATCATTGAAAATACCTTATATTATAACGTAATATGCAGTGTATCATTGAAAATACCTTGTAATATAACGTAATATGCAGTGTATTATTGAAAATACCTTTTAATATATCGTAGTTTATCATTGAAAATGCCTTATAATGTAACGTAATATGGAGTGTTTCAATAAAAATACCTTATAATATAACGGAATATGCAGAGTATCATAGAAAATACCTTATAATATAACGTAATATGCAGTGTATCATTGAAAATACCTTATAATATATCGTAATATGCAATGTATCATTGAAAATACCTTATAATATTTCGTAATTTGTAGTGTATCATTGAAAATACCTTATAATATAACGAAATATGCAGTGTGTCATTGAACATACCTTATATTATGTCGTAGTTTATCATTAAAAATACCTTATAGTATAACGTAATATGCAGAGTATCATTGAAAATAACTTATGATATAACGTAATATGCAGTGTATCATTGAAAATACCTTATAATATAGCGTAATATGCAGTGTATCATTGAAAATACCTTGTAATATAACGTAATATGCAGTGTATCATTGAAAATACCTTTTAATATATCGTAGTTTATCATTGAAAATGCCTTATAATGTAACGTAATATGGAGTGTATCAATGAAAATACCTTATAATATAACGTGATATGCAATGTATCATTGAAAATACCTTATAATATAACGTAATATGCAGTGTATCATTGAAAATACCTTATAATATAACGTTTATATGCAGTGTATCATTGAAAATACAATAGAATATAACGTAATATGCAGTGTATCATTGAAAATACCTTATAATATATCGTAATATGCAGTGTATCATTGAAAATACCTTATAATATAACGTAATATGCAGTGTATCATTGAAAATACCTTCTAATATATCGTAGTTTATCATTGAAAATACCTTATAATATAACGTAATATGCAGTGTATCATTGAAAATACCTTATATTATAACGTAATATGCAGTGTATCATTGAAAAACCTTGTAATATAACGTAATATGCAGTGTATCATTGAAAATACCTTATAATATAACGTAATATGCAGTGTATCATTGAAAATACCTTCTAATATATCGTAGTTAATCATTGAAAAGACTTTATAATATAACGTAATATTTAGTTTATCATTGAAAATACCTTATAACATAACGTAAATTGCAGAGTATCATTGAAAATAACTTATGATATAACGTAATATGCAGTGTATCATTGAAAATACCTTATAATATAGCGTAATATGCAGTGTATCATTGAAAATACCTTGTAATATAACGTAATATGCAGTGCATCATTGAAAATACCTTTTAATATATCGTAGTTTATCATTGAAAATGCCTTATAATGTAACGTAATATGGAGTGTTCCAATGAAAATACGTTATAATATAACGGAATATGCAGAGTATCATTGAAAATACCTTATAATATAACGTAATATGCAGTGTATCATTGAAAATACCTTATAATATATCGTAATATGCAGTGTATCATTGAAAATACCTTATAACATAACGTAAATTGCAGAGTATCATTGAAAATAACTTATGATATAACGTAATATGCAGTGTATCATTGAAAATACCTTATAATATAACGTAATATGCAGTGTATCATTGAAAATACCTTATAATATAACGGAATTTGTAGTGTATCATTGAAAATACCTTATAATATAACGAAATATGCAGTGTGTCATTGAACATACCTTATATTATGTCGTAGTTTATCATTAAAAATACCTTATAGTATAACGTAATATGCAGTGTATCATTGAAAATAACTTATAATATAACGAAATATGCATTGTGTCATTGAAAAGACCTTATAATATAACGTAATATGCAGTGTATCATTGAAAATACCTTATAATATAACGTAATATGCAGTGTATCATTGAAAATACCTTATAATATAACGTAATATGCAGTGTATCATTGAAAATACCTTATAATATAACGTAATTTGCAGTGTATCAATGAAAATACCTTATAATATAACGTAATATGCAGTGTATCATTGAAAATACCTTGTAATATAACGTAATATGCAGTGTATCATTGAAAATACCTTTTAATATATCGTAGTTTATCATTGTAAATGCCTTATAATGTAACGTAATATGGAGTGTTTCAATGAAAATACCTTATAATATAACGTAATATGCAGTATATCGTTGAAAATACCTTATAATATAACGTAATATGCATTGTATCATTGAAAATGCCTTATAATATATCGGAATTTATAGTGTATCTTTGAAAATACCTTATAATATAACGTAATATGCAGTGTATCGTTGAAAATACCTTATAATATAACGTAATATGCAGTGTATCATTGAAAATACCTTGTAATATAACGGAATTTGTAGTGTTTCAATGAAAATACCTTATAATATAACGTAATATGCAGTATATCGTTGAAAATACCTTATAATATAACGTAATATGCATTGTATCATTGAAAATGCCTTATAATATATCGGAATTTATAGTGTATCTTTGAAAATACCTTATAATATAACGTAATATGCCGTGTATCGTTGAAAATACCTTATAATATAACGTAATATGCAGTGTATCATTGAAAATACCTTGTAATATAACGTAATATGCAGTGTATTATTGAAAATACCTTTTAATATATCGTAGTTTATCATTGAAAATGCCTTATAATGTAACGTAATATGGAATGTTTCAATGAAAATACCTTATAATATAACGGAATATGCAGAGTATCATAGAAAATACCTTATAATATAACGTAATATGCAGTGTATCATTGAAAATACCTTATAATATATCGTAATATGCAGTGTATCATTGAAAATACCATATAATATAGCGTAATATGCAGTGTATCATTGAAAATACCTTATAATATAACGTAATATGCAGTGTATCATTGAAAATACCTTATATTATAACATAATATGCAGTGTATCATTGAAAATACCTTGTAATATAACGTAATATGCAGTGTATCATTGAAAATACCTTTTAATATATCGTAGTTTATCATTGAAAATGCCTTATAATGTAACGTAATATGGAGTGTTTCAATAAAAATACCTTATAATATAACGGAATATGCAGAGTATCATAGAAAATACCTTATAATATAACGTAATATGCAGTGTATCATTGAAAATACCTTATAATATATCGTAATATGCAATGTATCATTGAAAATACCTTATAATATTTCGTAATTTGTAGTGTATCATTGAAAATACCTTATATTATAACGTAATATGCAGTGTATCATTGAAAATACCTTGTAATATAACGTAATATGCAGTGTATTATTGAAAATACCTTTTAATATATCGTAGTTTATCATTGAAAATGCCTTATAATGTAACGTAATATGGAGTGTTTCAATGAAAATACCTTATAATATAACGGAATATGCTGAGTATCATTGAAAATACCTTATAATATAACGTAATATACAGTGTATCATTGAAAATACCTTATAATATAGCGTAATATGCAGTGTATCATTGAAAATACCTTATAATATATCGTAATATGCAGTGTATCATTGAAAATACCTTATAATATAACGTAATATGCAGTGTATCATTGAAAATACCTTCTAATATATCGTAGTTTATCATTGAAAATACCTTATAATATAACGTAGTATGCAGTTTATCATTGAAAATACCTTATATTATAACGTAATATGCAGTGTATCATTGAAAATACCTTGTAATATAACGTAATATGCAGTGTATCATTGAAAATACCTTATAATATAACGTAATATGCAGTGTATCATTGAAAATACCTTCTAATATATCGTAGTTTATCATTGAAAAGACTTTATAATATAACGTAATATTTAGTTTATCATTGAAAATACCTTATAACATAACGTAAATTGCAGAGTATCATTGAAAATAACTTATGATATAACGTAATATGCAGTGTATCATTGATAATACCTTATAATATAGCGTAATATGCAGTGTATCATTGAAAATACCTTGTAATATAACGTAATATGCAGTGTATCATTGAAAATACCTTATAATATAACGTAATATGCAGTGTATCATTGAAAATACCTTCTAATATATCGTAGTTTATCATTGAAAAGACTTTATAATATAACGTAATATTTAGTTTATCATTGAAAATACCTTATAACATAACGTAAATTGCAGAGTATCATTGAAAATAACTTATGATATAACGTAATATGCAGTGTATCATTGATAATACCTTATAATACAGCGTAATATGCAGTGTATCATTGAAAATACCTTGTAATATAACGTAATATGCAGTGTATCATTGAAAATACCTTTTAATATATCGTAGTTTATCATTGAAAATGCCTTATAATGTAACGTAATATGGAGAGTTTCAATGAAAATACCTTATAATCTAACGGAATATGCAGTGTATCATTGAAAATACCTTATAATATAACGTAATATGCAGTGTATCATTGAAAATACCTTATAATATATCGGAATTTATAGTGTATCTTTGAAAATACCTTATAATATAACGTAATATGCAGTGTATCGTTGAAAATACCTTATAATATAACGTAATATGCAGTGTATCATTGAAAATACCTTATAATATAACGTAATATGCAGTGTATCATTGAAAATACCTTTTAATATATCGTAGTTTATCATTGAAAATGCCTTATAATGTAACGTAATATGGAGAGTTTCAATGAAAATACCTTATAATCTAACGGAATATGCAGAGTATCATTGAAAATACCTTATAATATAACGTAATATGCAGTGTATCATTGAAAATACCTTATAATATATCGGAATTTATAGTGTATCTTTGAAAATACCTTATAATATAACGTAATATGCAGTGTATCGTTGAAAATACCTTATAATATAACGTAATATGCAGTGTATCATTGAAAATACCTTATAATATAACGTAATATGCAGTGTATCATTGAAAATACCTTTTAATATATCGTAGTTTATCATTGAAAATGCCTTATAATGTAACGTAATATGGAGTGTTTCAATGAAAATACCTTATAATATAACGGAATATGCAGAGTATCATAGAAAATACCTTATAATATAACGTAATATGCAGTGTATCATTGAAAATACCTTATAATATAACGTAATATGCAATGTATCATTGAAAATACCTTATAATATTTCGTAATTTGTAGTGTATCATTGAAAATACCTTATATTATAACGTAATATGCAGTGTATCATTGAAAATACCTTGTAATATAACGTAATATGCAGTGTATTATTGAAAATACCTTTTAATATATCGTAGTGTATCATTGAAAATAACTTATAATATAACGAAATATGCATTGTGTCATTGAAAATACCTTATAATATAACGTAATATGCAGTGTATCATTGAAAATACCTTATAATATAACGTAATATGCATTGTATCATTGAAAATGCCTTATAATATATCGGAATTTATAGTGTATCATTGAAAATACCTTATAATATAACGTTATATGCATTGTATCATTGAAAATACCTTATAATATAACGTAATATGCAGTGTATCATTGAAAATACCTTGTAATATAACGGAATTTGTAGTGTTTCAATGAAAATACCTTATAATATAACGTAATATGCAGTATATCGTTGAAAATACCTTATAATATAACGTAATATGCATTGTATCATTGAAAATGCCTTATAATATATCGGAATTTATAGTGTATCTTTGAAAATACCTTATAATATAACGTAATATGCAGTGTATCATTGAAAATACCTTATAATATAACGTAATATGGAGTGTTTCAATGAAAATACCTTATAATATAACGGAATATGCAGAGTATCATAGAAAATACCTTATAATATAACGTAATATGCAGTGTATCATTGAAAATACCTTATAATATATCGTAATATGCAATGTATCATTGAAAATACCTTATAATATTTCGTAATTTGTAGTGTATCATTGAAAATACCTTATATTATAACGTAATATGCAGTGTATCATTGAAAATACCTTGTAATATAACGTAATATGCAGTGTATTATTGAAAATACCTTTTAATATATCGTAGTGTATCATTGAAAATAACTTATAATATAACGAAATATGCATTGTGTCATTGAAAAGACCTTATAATATAACGTAATATGCAGTGTATCATTGAAAATACCTTATAATATAACGTAATATGCATTGTATCATTGAAAATGCCTTATAATATATCGGAATTTATAGTGTATCTTTGAAAATACCTTATAATATAACGTAATATGCAGTGTATCTTTGAAAATACCTTATAATATAACGTAATATGCAGTGTATCATTGAAAATACCTTGTAATATAACGGAATTTGTAGTGTTTCAATGAAAATACCTTATAATATAACGTAATATGCAGTATATCGTTGAAAATACCTTATAATATAACGTAATATGCATTGTATCATTGAAAATGCCTTATAATATATCGGAATTTATAGTGTATCTTTGAAAATACCTTATAATATAACGTAATATGCAGTGTATCGTTGAAAATACCTTATAATATAACGTAATATGCAGTGTATCATTGAAAATACCTTGTAATATAACGTAATATGCAGTGTATCATTGAAAATACCTTTTAATATATCGTAGTTTATCATTGAAAATGCCTTATAATGTAACGTAATATGGAGTGTTTCAATGAAAATACCTTATAATATAACGTAATATGCAGAGTATCATAGAAAATACCTTATAATATAACGTAATATGCAGTGTATCATTGAAAATACCATATAATATATAGTAGTTTATCATTGAAAATACCTTATAACATAACGTAATATACAGTGTAACATTGAAAATACCTTATAATATAACGTACTATGCAGCGTATCATTGAAAATACCTTATAATATATCGTAATATGCAGTGTATCATTGAAAATACCTTATAATATAACGTAATATGCAGTGTATCATTGAAAATACCTTATATTATAACAGAATATGCAGTGTATCATTGAAAATACCTTGTAATATAACGTAATATGCAGTGTATCATTGAAAATACCTTTTAATATATCGTAGTTTATCATTGAAAATGCCTTATAATGTAACGTAATATGGAGTGTTTCAATGAAAATACCTTATAATATAACGTACTATGCAGCGTATCATTGAAAATACCTTATAATATATCGTAATATGCAGTGTATCATTGAAAATACCTTATAATATAACGTAATATGCAGTGTATCATTGAAAATACCTTATATTATAACAGAATATGCAGTGTATCATTGAAAATACCTTGTAATATAACGTAATATGCAGTGTATCATTGAAAATACCTTTTAATATATCGTAGTTTATCATTGAAAATGCCTTATAATGTAACGTAATATGGAGTGTTTCAATGAAAATACCTTATAATATAACGGAATATGCAGTGTATCATTGAAAATACCTTATAATATAACGTAGTATGCAGTTTATCATTGAAAATACCTTATATTATAACGTAATATGCAGTGTATCATTGAAAATACCTTGTAATATAACGTAATATGCAGTGTATCATTGAAAATACCTTATAATATAACGTAATATGCAGTGTATCATTGAAAATACCTTATAATATAACGTAATATGCATTGTATCATTGAAAATGCCTTATAATATATAGTAGTTTATCATTGAAAATACCTTATAACATAACGTAATATACAGTGTAACATTGAAAATACCTTATAATATAACGTACTATGCAGCGTATCATTGAAAATACCTTATAATATATCGTAATATGCAGTGTATCATTGAAAATACCATATAATATAACGTAATATGCAGTGTATCATTGAAAATACCTTATATTATAACGTAATATGCAGTGTATCATTGAAAATACCTTGTAATATAACGTAATATGCAGTGTATTATTGAAAATACCTTTTAATATATCGTAGTTTATCATTGAAAATGCCTTATAATGTAACGTAATATGGAGTGTTTCAATGAAAATACCTTATAATATAACGGAATATGCTGAGTATCATTGAAAATACCTTATAATATAACGTAATATACAGTGTATCATTGAAAATACCTTATAATATAGCGTAATATGCAGTGTATCATTGAAAATACCTTATAATATATCGTAATATGCAGTGTATCATTGAAAATACCTTATAATATAACGTAATATGCAGTGTATCATTGAAAATACCTTCTAATATATCGTAGTTTATCATTGAAAATACCTTATAATATAACGTAGTATGCAGTTTATCATTGAAAATACCTTATATTATAACGTAATATGCAGTGTATCATTGAAAATACCTTGTAATATAACGTAATATGCAGTGTATCATTGAAAATACCTTATAATATAACGTAATATGCAGTGTATCATTGAAAATACCTTCTAATATATCGTAGTTTATCATTGAAAAGACTTTATAATATAACGTAATATTTAGTTTATCATTGAAAATACCTTATAACATAACGTAAATTGCAGAGTATCATTGAAAATAACTTATGATATAACGTAATATGCAGTGTATCATTGATAATACCTTATAATACAGCGTAATATGCAGTGTATCATTGAAAATACTTTATAATATAACGTAATATGCAGTCTATTATTGAAAATACCTTATAATATAACGTAATATGCAGTGTATCATTGAAAATACCTTCTAATATATCGTAGTTTATCATTGAAAAGACTTTATAATATAACGTAATATTTAGTTTATCATTGAAAATACCTTATAACATAACGTAAATTGCAGAGTATCATTGAAAATAACTTATGATATAACGTAATATGCAGTGTATCATTGATAATACCTTATAATACAGCGTAATATGCAGTGTATCATTGAAAATACCTTGTAATATAACGTAATATGCAGTGTATCATTGAAAATACCTTTTAATATATCGTAGTTTATCATTGAAAATGCCTTATAATGTAACGTAATATGGAGTGTTTCAATGAAAATACCTTATAATATAACGGAATATGCAGAGTATCATAGAAAATACCTTATAATATAACGTAATATGCAGTGTATCATTGAAAATACCTTATAATATATCGTAATATGCAATGTATCATTGAAAATACCTTATAATATTTCGTAATTTGTAGTGTATCATTGAAAATACCTTATATTATAACGTAATATGCAGTGTATCATTGAAAATACCTTGTAATATAACGTAATATGCAGTGTATTATTGAAAATACCTTTTAATATATCGTAGTGTATCATTGAAAATAACTTATAATATAACGAAATATGCATTGTGTCATTGAAAAGACCTTATAATATAACGTAATATGCAGTGTATCATTGAAAATACCTTATAATATAACGTAATATGCATTGTATCATTGAAAATGCCTTATAATATATCGGAATTTATAGTGTATCTTTGAAAATACCTTATAATATAACGTAATATGCAGTGTATCTTTGAAAATACCTTATAATATAACGTAATATGCAGTGTATCATTGAAAATACCTTGTAATATAACGGAATTTGTAGTGTTTCAATGAAAATACCTTATAATATAACGTAATATGCAGTATATCGTTGAAAATACCTTATAATATAACGTAATATGCATTGTATCATTGAAAATGCCTTATAATATATCGGAATTTATAGTGTATCTTTGAAAATACCTTATAATATAACGTAATATGCAGTGTATCGTTGAAAATACCTTATAATATAACGTAATATGCAGTGTATCATTGAAAATACCTTGTAATATAACGTAATATGCAGTGTATCATTGAAAATACCTTTTAATATATCGTAGTTTATCATTGAAAATGCCTTATAATGTAACGTAATATGGAGAGTTTCAATGAAAATACCTTATAATCTAACGGAATATGCAGAGTATCATTGAAAATACCTTATAATATAACGTAATATGCAGTGTATCATTGAAAATACCTTATAATATATCGGAATTTATAGTGTATCTTTGAAAATACCTTATAATATAACGTAATATGCAGTGTATCGTTGAAAATACCTTATAATATAACGTAATATGCAGTGTATCATTGAAAATACCTTATAATATAACGTAATATGCAGTGTATCATTGAAAATACCTTTTAATATATCGTAGTTTATCATTGAAAATGCCTTATAATGTAACGTAATATGGAGTGTTTCAATGAAAATACCTTATAATATAACGGAATATGCAGAGTATCATAGAAAATACCTTATATTATAACGTAATATGCAGTGTATCATTGAAAATACCTTATAATATATCGTAATATGCAATGTATCATTGAAAATACCTTATAATATTTCGTAATTTGTAGTGTATCATTGAAAATACCTTATATTATAACGTAATATGCAGTGTATCATTGAAAATACCTTGTAATATAACGTAATATGCAGTGTATTATTGAAAATACCTTTTAATATATCGTAGTGTATCATTGAAAATAACTTATAATATAACGAAATATGCATTGTGTCATTGAAAAGACCTTATAATATAACGTAATATGCAGTGTATCATTGAAAATACCTTATAATATAACGTAATATGCATTGTATCATTGAAAATGCCTTATAATATATCGGAATTTATAGTGTATCTTTGAAAATACCTTATAATATAACGTAATATGCAGTGTATCTTTGAAAATACCTTATAATATAACGTAATATGCAGTGTATCATTGAAAATACCTTGTAATATAACGGAATTTGTAGTGTTTCAATGAAAATACCTTATAATATAACGTAATATGCAGTATATCGTTGAAAATACCTTATAATATAACGTAATATGCATTGTATCATTGAAAATGCCTTATAATATATCGGAATTTATAGTGTATCATTGAAAATACCTTATAATATAACGTAATATGCAGTGTATCATTGAAAATACCTTATAATATAACGTAATATGGAGTGTTTCAATGAAAATACCTTATAATATAACGGAATATGCAGAGTATCATAGAAAATACCTTATAATATAACGTAATATGCAGTGTATCATTGAAAATACCTTATAATATATCGTAATATGCAATGTATCATTGAAAATACCTTATAATATTTCGTAATTTGTAGTGTATCATTGAAAATACCTTATATTATAACGTAATATGCAGTGTATCATTGAAAATACCTTGTAATATAACGTAATATGCAGTGTATTATTGAAAATACCTTTTAATATATCGTAGTGTATCATTGAAAATAACTTATAATATAACGAAATATGCATTGTGTCATTGAAAAGACCTTATAATATAACGTAATATGCAGTGTATCATTGAAAATACCTTATAATATAACGTAATATGCATTGTATCATTGAAAATGCCTTATAATATATCGGAATTTATAGTGTATCTTTGAAAATACCTTATAATATAACGTAATATGCAGTGTATCTTTGAAAATACCTTATAATATAACGTAATATGCAGTGTATCATTGAAAATACCTTGTAATATAACGGAATTTGTAGTGTTTCAATGAAAATACCTTATAATATAACGTAATATGCAGTATATCGTTGAAAATACCTTATAATATAACGTAATATGCATTGTATCATTGAAAATGCCTTATAATATATCGGAATTTATAGTGTATCTTTGAAAATACCTTATAATATAACGTAATATGCAGTGTATCGTTGAAAATACCTTATAATATAACGTAATATGCAGTGTATCATTGAAAATACCTTGTAATATAACGTAATATGCAGTGTATCATTGAAAATACCTTTTAATATATCGTAGTTTATCATTGAAAATGCCTTATAATGTAACGTAATATGGAGTGTTTCAATGAAAATACCTTATAATATAACGTAATATGCAGAGTATCATAGAAAATACCTTATAATATAACGTAATATGCAGTGTATCATTGAAAATACCATATAATATATAGTAGTTTATCATTGAAAATACCTTATAACATAACGTAATATACAGTGTAACATTGAAAATACCTTATAATATAACGTACTATGCAGCGTATCATTGAAAATACCTTATAATATATCGTAATATGCAGTGTATCATTGAAAATACCTTATAATATAACGTAATATGCAGTGTATCATTGAAAATACCTTATATTATAACAGAATATGCAGTGTATCATTGAAAATACCTTGTAATATAACGTAATATGCAGTGTATCATTGAAAATACCTTTTAATATATCGTAGTTTATCATTGAAAATGCCTTATAATGTAACGTAATATGGAGTGTTTCAATGAAAATACCTTATAATATAACGTACTATGCAGCGTATCATTGAAAATACCTTATAATATATCGTAATATGCAGTGTATCATTGAAAATACCTTATAATATAACGTAATATGCAGTGTATCATTGAAAATACCTTATATTATAACAGAATATGCAGTGTATCATTGAAAATACCTTGTAATATAACGTAATATGCAGTGTATCATTGAAAATACCTTTTAATATATCGTAGTTTATCATTGAAAATGCCTTATAATGTAACGTAATATGGAGTGTTTCAATGAAAATACCTTATAATATAACGGAATATGCAGAGTATCATTGAAAATACCTTATAATATAACGTAATATACAGTGTATCATTGAAAATACCTTATAATATAGCGTAATATGCAGTGTATCATTGAAAATACCTTATAATATATCGTAATATGCAGTGTATCATTGAAAAGACCTTATAATATAACGTAATATGCAGTGTATCATTGAAAATACCTTATAATATAACGTAATATGCAGTGTATCATTGAAAATACCTTATAATATAACGTAATATGCATTGTATCATTGAAAATACCTTATAATATATAGTAGTTTATCATTGAAAATACCTTATAACATAACGTAATATACAGTGTAACATTGAAAATACCTTATAATATAACGTACTATGCAGCGTATCATTGAAAATACCTTATAATATATCGTAATATGCAGTGTATCATTGAAAATACCATATAATATAACGTAATATGCAGTGTATCATTGAAAATACCTTATATTATAACGTAATATGCAGTGTATCATTGAAAATACCTTGTAATATAACGTAATATGCAGTGTATTATTGAAAATACCTTTTAATATATCGTAGTTTATCATTGAAAATGCCTTATAATGTAACGTAATATGGAGTGTTTCAATGAAAATACCTTATAATATAACGGAATATGCTGAGTATCATTGAAAATACCTTATAATATAACGTAATATACAGTGTATCATTGAAAATACCTTATAATATAGCGTAATATGCAGTGTATCATTGAAAATACCTTATAATATATCGTAATATGCAGTGTATCATTGAAAATACCTTATAATATAACGTAATATGCAGTGTATCATTGAAAATACCTTCTAATATATCGTAGTTTATCATTGAAAATACCTTATAATATAACGTAGTATGCAGTTTATCATTGAAAATACCTTATATTATAACGTAATATGCAGTGTATCATTGAAAATACCTTGTAATATAACGTAATATGCAGTGTATCATTGAAAATACCTTATAATATAACGTAATATGCAGTGTATCATTGAAAATACCTTCTAATATATCGTAGTTTATCATTGAAAAGACTTTATAATATAACGTAATATTTAGTTTATCATTGAAAATACCTTATAACATAACGTAAATTGCAGAGTATCATTGAAAATAACTTATGATATAACGTAATATGCAGTGTATCATTGATAATACCTTATAATATAGCGTAATATGCAGTGTATCATTGAAAATACCTTGTAATATAACGTAATATGCAGTGTATCATTGAAAATACCTTCTAATATATCGTAGTTTATCATTGAAAATACCTTATAATATAACGTAGTATGCAGTTTATCTTTGAAAATACCTTATAATATAACGTAATATGCAGTGTATCGTTGAAAATACCTTATAATATAACGTAATATGCAGTGTATCATTGAAAATACCTTGTAATATAACGTAATATGCAGTGTATCATTGAAAATACCTTTTAATATATCGTAGTTTATCATTGAAAATGCCTTATAATGTAACGTAATATGGAGTGTTTCAATGAAAATACCTTATAATATAACGGAATATGCAGAGTATCATAGAAAATACCTTATAATATAACGTAATATGCAGTGTATCATTGAAAATACCTTATAATATATCGTAATATGCAATGTATCATTGAAAATACCTTATAATATTTCGTAATTTGTAGTGTATCATTGAAAATACCTTATATTATAACGTAATATGCAGTGTATCATTGAAAATACCTTGTAATATAACGTAATATGCAGTGTATCATTGAAAATACCTTTTAATATATCGTAGTTTATCATTGAAAATGCCTTATAATGTAACGTAATATGGAGTGTTTCAATGAAAATACCTTATAATATAACGGAATATGCAGAGTATCATAGAAAATACCTTATAATATAACGTAATATGCAGTGTATCATTGAAAATACCTTATAATATAGCGTAATATGCAGTGTATCATTGAAAATACCTTATAATATATCGTAATATGCAGTGTATCATTGAAAATACCTTATAATATAACGTAATATGCAATGTATCATTGAAAATACCTTATAATATTTCGTAATTTGTAGTGTATCATTGAAAATACCTTATATTATAACGTAATATGCAGTGTATCATTGATAATACCTTATAATATAGCGTAATATGCAGTGTATCATTGAAAATACCTTGTAATATAACGTAATATGCAGTGTATCATTGAAAATACCTTCTAATATATCGTAGTTTATCATTGAAAATACCTTATAATATAACGTAATATGCAGTTTATCTTTGAAAATACCTTATAATATAACGTAATATGCAGTGTATCGTTGAAAATACCTTATAATATAACGTAATATGCAGTGTATCATTGAAAATACCTTATAATATAACGTAATATGCATTGTATCATTGAAAATGCCTTATAATATATCGGAATTTATAGTGTATCTTTGAAAATACCTTATAATATAACGTAATATGCAGTGTATCTTTGAAAATACCTTATAATATAACGTAATATGCAGTGTATCATTGAAAATACCTTGTAATATAACGGAATTTGTAGTGTTTCAATGAAAATACCTTATAATATAACGTAATATGCAGTATATCGTTGAAAATACCTTATAATATAACGTAATATGCATTGTATCATTGAAAATGCCTTATAATATATCGGAATTTATAGTGTATCTTTGAAAATACCTTATAATATAACGTAATATGCAGTGTATCGTTGAAAATACCTTATAATATAACGTAATATGCAGTGTATCATTGAAAATACCTTGTAATATAACGTAATATGCAGTGTATCATTGAAAATACCTTTTAATATATCGTAGTTTATCATTGAAAATGCCTTATAATGTAACGTAATATGGAGTGTTTCAATGAAAATACCTTAGAATATAACGTAATATGCAGAGTATCATAGAAAATACCTTATAATATAACGTAATATGCAGTGTATCATTGAAAATACCATATAATATATAGTAGTTTATCATTGAAAATACCTTATAACATAACGTAATATACAGTGTAACATTGAAAATACCTTATAATATAACGTACTATGCAGCGTATCATTGAAAATACCTTATAATATATCGTAATATGCAGTGTATCATTGAAAATACCTTATAATATAACGTAATATGCAGTGTATCATTGAAAATACCTTATATTATAACAGAATATGCAGTGTATCATTGAAAATACCTTGTAATATAACGTAATATGCAGTGTATCATTGAAAATACCTTTTAATATATCGTAGTTTATCATTGAAAATGCCTTATAATGTAACGTAATATGGAGTGTTTCAATGAAAATACCTTATAATATAACGTACTATGCAGCGTATCATTGAAAATACCTTATAATATATCGTAATATGCAGTGTATCATTGAAAATACCTTATAATATAACGTAATATGCAGTGTATCATTGAAAATACCTTATATTATAACAGAATATGCAGTGTATCATTGAAAATACCTTGTAATATAACGTAATATGCAGTGTATCATTGAAAATACCTTTTAATATATCGTAGTTTATCATTGAAAATGCCTTATAATGTAACGTAATATGGAGTGTTTCAATGAAAATACCTTATAATATAACGGAATATGCAGAGTATCATTGAAAATACCTTATAATATAACGTAATATACAGTGTATCATTGAAAATACCTTATAATATAGCGTAATATGCAGTGTATCATTGAAAATACCTTATAATATAACGTAATATGCAGTGTATCATTGAAAATACCTTATAATATAACGTAATATGCAGTGTATCATTGAAAATACCTTCTAATATATCGTAGTTTATCATTGAAAATACCTTATAATATAACGTAGTATGCAGTTTATCATTGAAAATACCTTATATTATAACGTAATATGCAGTGTATCATTGAAAATACCTTGTAATATAACGTAATATGCAGTGTATCATTGAAAATACCTTATAATATAACGTAATATGCAGTGTATCATTGAAAATACCTTCTAATATATCGTAGTTTATCATTGAAAAGACTTTATAATATAACGTAATATTTAGTTTATCATTGAAAATACCTTATAACATAACGTAAATTGCAGTGTATCATTGAAAATACCTTATAATATAACGTAATATGCAGTGTATCATTGAAAATACCTTCTAATATATCGTAGTTTATCATTGAAAAGACTTTATAATATAACGTAATATTTAGTTTATCATTGAAAATACCTTATAACATAACGTAAATTGCAGAGTATCATTGAAAATAACTTATGATATAACGTAATATGCAGTGTATCATTGATAATACCTTATAATACAGCGTAATATGCAGTGTATCATTGAAAATACCTTGTAATATAACGTAATATGCAGTGTATCATTGAAAATACCTTTTAATATATCGTAGTTTATCATTGAAAATGCCTTATAATGTAACGTAATATGGAGTGTTTCAATGAAAATACCTTATAATCTAACGGAATATGCAGAGTATCATTGAAAATACCTTATAATATAACGTAATATGCAGTGTATCATTGAAAATACCTTATAATATATCGGAATTTATAGTGTATCTTTGAAAATACCTTATAATATAACGTAATATGCAGTGTATCGTTGAAAATACCTTATAATATAACGTAATATGCAGTGTATCATTGAAAATACCTTGTAATATAACGTAATATGCAGTGTATCATTGAAAATACCTTTTAATATATCGTAGTTTATCATTGAAAATGAATTATAATGTAACGTAATATGGAGTGTTTCAATGAAAATACCTTATAATATAACGGAATATGCAGAGTATCATAGAAAATACCTTATAATATAACGTAATATGCAGTGTATCATTGAAAATACCTTATAATATATCGTAATATGCAATGTATCATTGAAAATACCTTATAATATTTCGTAATTTGTAGTGTATCATTGAAAATACCTTATAATATAACGTAATATGCAGTGTATCATTGAAAATACCTTGTAATATAACGTAATATGCAGTGTATCATTGAAAATACCTTTTAATATATCGTAGTTTATCATTGAAAATGCCTTATAATGTAACGTAATATGGAGTGTTTCAATGAAAATACCTTATAATATAACGGAATATGCAGAGTATCATAGAAAATACCTTATAATATAACGTAATATGCAGTGTATCATTGAAAATACCTTATAATATATCGTAATATGCAATGTATCATTGAAAATACCTTATAATATTTCGTAATTTGTAGTGTATCATTGAAAATACCTTATATTATAACGTAATATGCAGTGTATCATTGAAAATACCTTGTAATATAACGTAATATGCAGTGTATTATTGAAAATACCTTTTAATATATCGTAGTGTATCATTGAAAATAACTTATAATATAACGAAATATGCATTGTGTCATTGAAAAGACCTTATAATATAACGTAATATGCAGTGTATCATTGAAAATACCTTATAATATAACGTAATATGCATTGTATCATTGAAAATGCCTTATAATATATCGGAATTTATAGTGTATCTTTGAAAATACCTTATAATATAACGTAATATGCAGTGTATCGTTGAAAATACCTTATAATATAACGTAATATGCAGTGTATCATTGAAAATACCTTGTAATATAACGTAATATGCAGTGTATCATTGAAAATTCCTTTTAATATATCGTAGTTTATCATTGAAAATGCCTTATAATGTAACGTAATATGGAGTGTTTCAATGAAAATACCTTAGAATATAACGTAATATGCAGAGTATCATAGAAAATACCTTATAATATAACGTAATATGCAGTGTATCATTGAAAATACCATATAATATATAGTAGTTTATCATTGAAAATACCTTATAACATAACGTAATATACAGTGTAACATTGAAAATACCTTATAATATAACGTACTATGCAGCGTATCATTGAAAATACCTTATAATATATCGTAATATGCAGTGTATCATTGAAAATACCTTATAATATAACGTAATATGCAGTGTATCATTGAAAATACCTTATATTATAACAGAATATGCAGTGTATCATTGAAAATACCTTGTAATATAACGTAATATGCAGTGTATCATTGAAAATACCTTTTAATATATCGTAGTTTATCATTGAAAATGCCTTATAATGTAACGTAATATGGAGTGTTTCAATGAAAATACCTTATAATATAACGTACTATGCAGCGTATCATTGAAAATACCTTATAATATATCGTAATATGCAGTGTATCATTGAAAATACCTTATAATATAACGTAATATGCAGTGTATCATTGAAAATACCTTATATTATAACAGAATATGCAGTGTATCATTGAAAATACCTTGTAATATAACGTAATATGCAGTGTATCATTGAAAATACCTTTTAATATATCGTAGTTTATCATTGAAAATGCCTTATAATGTAACGTAATATGGAGTGTTTCAATGAAAATACCTTATAATATAACGGAATATGCAGAGTATCATTGAAAATACCTTATAATATAACGTAATATACAGTGTATCATTGAAAATACCTTATAATATAGCGTAATATGCAGTGTATCATTGAAAATACCTTATAATATATCGTAATATGCAGTGTATCATTGAAAAGACCTTATAATATAACGTAATATGCAGTGTATCATTGAAAATACCTTATAATATAACGTAATATGCAGTGTATCATTGAAAATACCTTATAATATAACGTAATATGCATTGTATCATTGAAAATACCTTATAATATATAGTAGTTTATCATTGAAAATACCTTATAACATAACGTAATATACAGTGTAACATTGAAAATACCTTATAATATAACGTACTATGCAGCGTATCATTGAAAATACCTTATAATATATCGTAATATGCAGTGTATCATTGAAAATACCATATAATATAACGTAATATGCAGTGTATCATTGAAAATACCTTATATTATAACGTAATATGCAGTGTATCATTGAAAATACCTTGTAATATAACGTAATATGCAGTGTATCATTGAAAATACCTTATAATATAACGTAATATGCAGTGTATCATTGAAAATACCTTCTAATATATCGTAGTTTATCATTGAAAATACCTTATAATATAACGTAATATACAGTGTACCATTGAAAATACCTTATAATATAACGAAATATGCAGTGTATCACTGAAAATACCTTCTAATATATCGTAGTTTATCATTGAAAATACCTTATAATATAACGTAATATGCAGTGTATCATTGAAAATACCTTATAATATAACGTAATATGCAGTGTATCATTGAAAATACATTATAATATAACGTAATATGCAGAGTATCATTGAAAATACCTTATAATATAACGTAATTTGTAGTGTATCATTGAAAATACCTTATAATATAACAGAGTATCATAGAAAATACCTTATAATATAACGTAATATGCAGTGTATCATTGAAAATACCATATAATATATAGTAGTTTATCATTGAAAATACCTTATAACATAACGTAATATACAGTGTAACATTGAAAATACCTTATAATATAACGTACTATGCAGCGTATCATTGAAAATACCTTATAATATATCGTAATATGCAGTGTATCATTGAAAATACCTTATAATATAACGTAATATGCAGTGTATCATTGAAAATACCTTATATTATAACATAATATGCAGTGTATCATTGAAAATACCTTGTAATATAACGTAATATGCAGTGTATCATTGAAAATACCTTTTAATATATCGTAGTTTATCATTGAAAATGCCTTATAATGTAACGTAATATGGAGTGTTTCAATGAAAATACCTTATAATATAACGGAATATGCAGAGTATCATAGAAAATACCTTATAATATAACGTAATATGCAGTGTATCATTGAAAATACCTTATAATATATCGTAATATGCAATGTATCATTGAAAATACCTTATAATATTTCGTAATTTGTAGTGTATCATTGAAAATACCTTATAATATAACGTAATATGCAGTGTATCATTGAAAATACCTTGTAATATAACGTAATATGCAGTGTATCATTGAAAATACCTTTTAATATATCGTAGTTTATCATTGAAAATGCCTTATAATGTAACGTAATATGGAGTGTTTCAATGAAAATACCTTATAATATATAGTAGTTTATCATTGAAAATACCTTATAACATAACGTAATATACAGTGTAACATTGAAAATACCTTTTAATATATCGTAGTTTATCATTGAAAATGCCTTATAATGTAACGTAATATGCAGTGTATCATTGAAAATACCTTATAATATAACGTAATATGCAGTGTATCATTGAAAATACCTTATAATATAACGTAATATGCAGTGTATCATTGAAAATACCTTATAATATAACGTAATATGGATTGTATCATTGAAAATACCTTATAATATATAGTAGTTTATCATTGAAAATACCTTATAACATAACGTAATATACAGTGTAACATTGAAAATACCTTTTAATATATCGTAGTTTATCATTGAAAATACCTTATAATATATCGTAATATGCAGTGTATCATTGAAAATACCATATAATATAACGTAATATGCAGTGTATCATTGAAAATACCTTATATTATAACGTAATATGCAGTGTATCATTGAAAATACCTTGTAATATAACGTAATATGCAGTGTATCATTGAAAATACCTTATAATATAACGTAATATGCAGTGTATCATTGAAAATACCTTCTAATATATCGTAGTTTATCATTGAAAATACCTTATAATATAACGTAATATACAGTGTACCATTGAAAATACCTTATAATATAACGAAATATGCAGTGTATCACTGAAAATACCTTCTAATATATTGTAGTTTATCATTGAAAATACCTTATAATATAACGTAATATGCAGTGTATCATTGAAAATACCTTATAATATAACGTAATATGCAGTGTATCATTGAAAATACATTATAATATAACGTAATATGCAGTGTATCATTGAAAATACCTTATAATATAACGTAATTTGTAGTGTATCATTGAAAATACCTTATAATATAACGAAATATGCAGTGTGTCATTGAACATACCTTATATTATGTCGTAGTTTATCATTAAAAATACCTTATAGTATAACGTAATATGCAGTGTATCATTGAAAATAACTTATAATATAACGAAATATGCATTGTGTCATTGAAAAGACCTTATAATATAACGTAATATGCAGTGTATCATTGAAAATACCTTATAATATAACGTAATATGCAGTGTATCATTGAAAATACTTTGTAATATAACGGAATTTGTAGTGTTTCAATGAAAATACCTTATAATATAACGTAATATGCAGTGTATCGTTGAAAATACCTTATAATATAACGTAATATGCATTGTATCATTGAAAATACCTTATATTATAACGTAATATGCAGTGTATCATTGAAAATACCTTGTAATATAACGTAATATGCAGTGTATCATTGAAAATACCTTATAATATAACGTAATATGCAGTGTATCATTGAAAATACCTTCTAATATATCGTAGTTTATCATTGAAAAGACTTTATAATATAACGTAATATTCAGTGTATCATTGAAAATACCTTATAACATAACGTATATTGCAGAGTATCATTGAAAATAACTTATAATATAACGTAATATGCAGTGTATCATTGAAAATACCTTATAATATAACGTAATGTGCAGTGTATCATTGAAAATACCTTATAATATAACGTAATATGCATTGTATCATTGAAAATACCTTATAATATAACGTAATATGCAGTGTATCATTGAAAATACCTTATAATATAACGTAATATGCATTGTATCATTGAAAATACCTTATAATATATAGTAGTTTATCATTGAAAATACCTTATAACATAACGTAATATACAGTGTAACATTGAAAATACCTTATAATATAACGTACTATGCAGCGTATCATTGAAAATACCTTATAATATATCGTAATATGCAGTGTATCATTGAAAATACCATATAATATAACGTAATATGCAGTGTATCATTGAAAATACCTTATATTATAACGTAATATGCAGTGTATCATTGAAAATACCTTGTAATATAACGTAATATGCAGTGTATCATTGAAAATACCTTATAATATAACGTAATATGCAGTGTATCATTGAAAATACCTTCTAATATATCGTAGTTTATCATTGAAAATACCTTATAATATAACGTAATATACAGTGTACCATTGAAAATACCTTATAATATAACGAAATATGCAGTGTATCACTGAAAATACCTTCTAATATATCGTAGTTTATCATTGAAAATACCTTATAATATAACGTAATATGCAGTGTATCATTGAAAATACCTTATAATATAACGTAATATGCAGTGTATCATTGAAAATACATTATAATATAACGTAATATGCAGAGTATCATTGAAAATACCTTATAATATAACGTAATTTGTAGTGTATCATTGAAAATACCTTATAATATAACGTAATATGCAGTGTGTCATTGAACATACCTTATATTATGTCGTAGTTTATCATTAAAAATACCTTATAGTATAACGTAATATGCAGTGTATCATTGAAAATAACTTATAATATAACGAAATATGCATTGTGTCATTGAAAAGACCTTATAATATAACGTAATATGCAGTGTATCATTGAAAATAACTTATAATATAACGTAATATGCAGTGTATCATTGAAAATACCTTATAATATAACGTAATGTGCAGTGTATCATTGAAAATACCTTATAATATAACGTAATATGCATTGTATCATTGAAAATACCTTATAATATAACGTAATATGCAGTGTATCATTGAAAATACCTTATAATATAACGTAATATGCAGTGTATCATTGAAAATACCTTATAATATATAGTAGTTTATCATTGAAAATACCTTATAACATAACGTAATATACAGTGTAACATTGAAAATACCTTATAATATAACGTACTATGCAGCGTATCATTGAAAATACCTTATAATATATCGTAATATGCAGTGTATCATTGAAAATACCATATAATATAACGTAATATGCAGTGTATCATTGAAAATACCTTATATTATAACGTAATATGCAGTGTATCATTGAAAATACCTTGTAATATAACGTAATATGCAGTGTATCATTGAAAATACCTTATAATATAACGTAATATGCAGTGTATCATTGAAAATACCTTCTAATATATCGTAGTTTATCATTGAAAATACCTTATAATATAACGTAATATACAGTGTACCATTGAAAATACCTTATAATATAACGAAATATGCAGTGTATCACTGAAAATACCTTCAAATATATCGTAGTTTATCATTGAAAATACCTTATAATATAACGTAATATGCATTGTATCATTGAAAATACCTTATAATATAACGTAATATGCAGTGTATCATTGAAAATACCTTATAATATAACGTAATATGCATTGTATCATTGAAAATACCTTATAATATATAGTAGTTTATCATTGAAAATACCTTATAACATAACGTAATATACAGTGTAACATTGAAAATACCTTATAATATAACGTACTATGCAGCGTATCATTGAAAATACCTTATAATATATCGTAATATGCAGTGTATCATTGAAAATACCATATAATATAACGTAATATGCAGTGTATCATTGAAAATACCTTATATTATAACGTAATATGCAGTGTATCATTGAAAATACCTTGTAATATAACGTAATATGCAGTGTATCATTGAAAATACCTTATAATATAACGTAATATGCAGTGTATCATTGAAAATACCTTCTAATATATCGTAGTTTATCATTGAAAATACCTTATAATATAACGTAATATACAGTGTACCATTGAAAATACCTTATAATATAACGAAATATGCAGTGTATCACTGAAAATACCTTCAAATATATCGTAGTTTATCATTGAAAATACCTTATAATATAACGTAATATGCAGTGTATCATTGAAAATACCTTATAATATAACGTAATATGCAGTGTATCATTGAAAATACATTATAATATAACGTAATATGCAGAGTATCATTGAAAATACCTTATAATATAACGTAATTTGTAGTGTATCATTGAAAATACCTTATAATATAACGAAATATGCAGTGTGTCATTGAACATACCTTATATTATGTCGTAGTTTATCATTAAAAATACCTTATAGTATAACGTAATATGCAGTGTATCATTGAAAATAACTTATAATATAACGAAATATGCATTGTGTCATTGAAAAGACCTTATAATATAACGTAATATGCAGTGTATCATTGAAAATACCTTATAATATAACGTAATATGCAGTGTATCATTGAAAATACTTTGTAATATAACGGAATTTGTAGTGTTTCAATGAAAATACCTTATAATATAACGTAATATGCAGTATATCGTTGAAAATACCTTATAATATAACGTAATATGCATTGTATCATTGAAAATGCCTTATAATATATCGGAATTTATAGTGTATCATTGAAAATACCTTATAATATAACGTAATATGCAGTGTATCATTGAAAAAACCTTATAATATAACGTAATATGCAGTGTATCATTGAAAATACCTTGTAATATAACGTAATATGCAGTGTATCATTGAAAATACCTTTTAATATATCGTAGTTTATCATTGAAAATGCCTTATAATGTAACGTAATATGGAGTGTTTCAATGAAAATACCTTATAATATAACGTAATATGCAGAGTATCATAGAAAATACCTTATAATATAACGTAATATGCAGTGTATCATTGAAAATACCATATAATATATAGTAGTTTATCATTGAAAATACCTTATAACATAACGTAATATACAGTGTAACATTGAAAATACCTTATAATATAACGTACTATGCAGCGTATCATTGAAAAAACCTTATAATATATCGTAATATGCAGTGTATCATTGAAAATACCTTATAATATAACGTAATATGCAGTGTATCATTGAAAATACCTTATATTATAACATAATATGCAGTGTATCATTGAAAATACCTTGTAATATAACGTAATATGCAGTGTATCATTGAAAATACCTTTTAATATATCGTAGTTTATCATTGAAAATGCCTTATAATGTAACGTAATAAGGAGTGTTTCAATGAAAATACCTTATAATATAACGGAATATGCAGAGTATCATAGAAAATACCTTATAATATAACGTAATATGCAGTGTATCATTGAAAATACCTTATAATATATCGTAATATGCAATGTATCATTGAAAATACCTTATAATATATCGTAATATGCAGTGTATCATTGAAAATACCATATAATATAACGTAATATGCAGTGTATCATTGAAAATACCTTATATTATAACGTAATATGCAGTGTATCATTGAAAATACCTTGTAATATAACGTAATATGCAGTGTATCATTGAAAATACCTTATAATATAACGTAATATGCAGTGTATCATTGAAAATACCTTCTAATATATCGTAGTTTATCATTGAAAATACCTTATAATATAACGTAATATACAGTGTACCATTGAAAATACCTTATAATATAACGAAATATGCAGTGTATCACTGAAAATACCTTCTAATATATCGTAGTTTATCATTGAAAATACCTTATAATATAACGTAATATGCAGTGTATCATTGAAAATACCTTATAATATAACGTAATATGCAGTGTATCATTGAAAATACATTATAATATAACGTAATATGCAGTGTATCATTGAAAATACCTTATAATATAACGTAATATGTAGTGTATCATTGAAAATACCTTATAATATAACAGAGTATCATAGAAAATACCTAATAATATAACGTAATATGCAGTGTATCATTGAAAATACCATATAATATATAGTAGTTTATCATTGAAAATACCTTATAACATAACTTAATATACAGTGTAACATTGAAAATACCTTATAATATAACGTACTATGCAGCGTATCATTGAAAATACCTTATAATATATCGTAATATGCAGTGTATCATTGAAAATACCTTATAATATAACGTAATATGCAGTGTATCATTGAAAATACCTTATATTATAACATAATATGCAGTGTATCATTGAAAATACCTTGTAATATAACGTAATATGCAGTGTATCATTGAAAATACCTTTTAATATATCGTAGTTTATCATTGAAAATGCCTTATAATGTAACGTAATATGGAGTGTTTCAATGAAAATACCTTATAATATAACGGAATATGCAGAGTATCATAGAAAATACCTTATAATATAACGTAATATGCAGTGTATCATTGAAAATACCTTATAATATATCGTAATATGCAATGTATCATTGAAAATACCTTATAATATTTCGTAATTTGTAGTGTATCATTGAAAATACCTTATAATATAACGTAATATGCAGTGTATCATTGAAAATACCTTGTAATATAACGTAATATGCAGTGTATCATTGAAAATACCTTTTAATATATCGTAGTTTATCATTGAAAATGCCTTATAATGTAACGTAATATGGAGTGTTTCAATGAAAATACCTTATAATATATAGTAGTTTATCATTGAAAATACCTTATAACATAACGTAATATACAGTGTAACATTGAAAATACCTTTTAATATATCGTAGTTTATCATTGAAAATGCCTTATAATGTAACGTAATATGCAGTGTATCATTGAAAATACCTTATAATATAACGTAATATGCATTGTATCATTGAAAATACCTTATAATATAACGTAATATGCAGTGTATCATTGAAAATACCTTATAATATAACGTAATATGGATTGTATCATTGAAAATACCTTATAATATATAGTAGTTTATCATTGAAAATACCTTATAACATAACGTAATATACAGTGTAACATTGAAAATACCTTTTAATATATCGTAGTTTATCATTGAAAATACCTTATAATATATCGTAATATGCAGTGTATCATTGAAAATACCATATAATATAACGTAATATGCAGTGTATCATTGAAAATACCTTATATTATAACGTAATATGCAGTGTATCATTGAAAATACCTTGTAATATAACGTAATATGCAGTGTATCATTGAAAATACCTTATAATATAACGTAATATGCAGTGTATCATTGAAAATACCTTCTAATATATCGTAGTTTATCATTGAAAATACCTTATAATATAACGTAATATACAGTGTACCATTGAAAATACCTTATAATATAACGAAATATGCAGTGTATCACTGAAAATACCTTCTAATATATCGTAGTTTATCATTGAAAATACCTTATAATATAACGTAATATGCAGTGTATCATTGAAAATACCTTATAATATAACGTAATATGCAGTGTATCATTGAAAATACATTATAATATAACGTAATATGCAGAGTATCATTGAAAATACCTTATAATATAACGTAATTTGTAGTGTATCATTGAAAATACCTTATAATATAACGAAATATGCAGTGTGTCATTGAACATACCTTATATTATGTCGTAGTTTATCATTAAAAATACCTTATAGTATAACGTAATATGCAGTGTATCATTGAAAATAACTTATAATATAACGAAATATGCATTGTGTCATTGAAAAGACCTTATAATATAACGTAATATGCAGTGTATCATTGAAAATACCTTATAATATAACGTAATATGCAGTGTATCATTGAAAATACTTTGTAATATAACGGAATTTGTAGTGTTTCAATGAAAATACCTTATAATATAACGTAATATGCAGTATATCGTTGAAAATACCTTATAATATAACGTAATATGCAGTGTATCATTGAAAATACCTTATATTATAACGTAATATGCAGTGTATCATTGAAAATACCTTGTAATATAACGTAATATGCAGTGTATCATTGAAAATACCTTATAATATAACGTAATATGCAGTGTATCATTGAAAATACCTTCTAATATATCGTAGTTTATCATTGAAAAGACTTTATAATATAACGTAATATTTAGTTTATCATTGAAAATACCTTATAACATAACGTATATTGCAGAGTATCATTGAAAATAACTTATAATATAACGTAATATGCAGTGTATCATTGAAAATACCTTATAATATAACGTAATGTGCAGTGTATCATTGAAAATACCTTATAATATAACGTAATATGCATTGTATCATTGAAAATACCTTATAATATAACGTAATATGCAGTGTATCATTGAAAATACCTTATAATATAACGTAATATGCATTGTATCATTGAAAATACCTTATAATATATAGTAGTTTATCATTGAAAATACCTTATAACATAACGTAATATACAGTGTAACATTGAAAATACCTTATAATATAACGTACTATGCAGCGTATCATTGAAAATACCTTATAATATATCGTAATATGCAGTGTATCATTGAAAATACCATATAATATAACGTAATATGCAGTGTATCATTGAAAATACCTTATATTATAACGTAATATGCAGTGTATCATTGAAAATACCTTGTAATATAACGTAATATGCAGTGTATCATTGAAAATACCTTATAATATAACGTAATATGCAGTGTATCATTGAAAATACCTTCTAATATATCGTAGTTTATCATTGAAAATACCTTATAATATAACGTAATATACAGTGTACCATTGAAAATACCTTATAATATAACGAAATATGCAGTGTATCACTGAAAATACCTTCGAATATATCGTAGTTTATCATTGAAAATACCTTATAATATAACGTAATATGCAGTGTATCATTGAAAATACCTTATAATATAACGTAATATGCAGTGTATCATTGAAAATACATTATAATATAACGTAATATGCAGAGTATCATTGAAAATACCTTATAATATAACGTAATTTGTAGTGTATCATTGAAAAGACCTTATAATATAACGTAATATGCAGTGTATCATTGAAAATAACTTATAATATAACGTAATATGCAGTGTATCATTGAAAATACCTTATTATATAACGTAATGTGCAGTGTATCATTGAAAATACCTTATAATATAACGTAATATGCATTGTATCATTGAAAATACCTTATAATATAACGTAATATGCAGTGTATCATTGAAAATACCTTATAATATAACGTAATATGCATTGTATCATTGAAAATACCTTATAATATATAGTAGTTTATCATTGAAAATACCTTATAACATAACGTAATATACAGTGTAACATTGAAAATACCTTATAATATAACGTACTATGCAGCGTATCATTGAAAATACCTTATAATATATCGTAATATGCAGTGTATCATTGAAAATACCATATAATATAACGTAATATGCAGTGTATCATTGAAAATACCTTACATTATAACGTAATATGCAGTGTATCATTGAAAATACCTTATAATATAACGTAATATGCAGTGTATCATTGAAAATACCTTATAATATAACGTAATATGCAGTGTATCATTGAAAATACCTTCTAATATATCGTAGTTTATCATTGAAAATACCTTATAATATAACGTAATATACAGTGTACCATTGAAAATACCTTATAATATAACGAAATATGCAGTGTATCACTGAAAATACCTTCTAATATATCGTAGTTTATCATTGAAAATACCTTATAATATAACGTAATATGCAGTGTATCATTGAAAATACCTTATAATATAACGTAATATGCAGTGTATCATTGAAAATACATTATAATATAACGTAATATGCAGTGTATCATTGAAAATACCTTATAATATAACGTAATTTGTAGTGTATCATTGAAAATACCTTATAATATAACGAAATATGCAGTGTGTCATTGAACATACCTTATATTATGTCGTAGTTTATCATTAAAAATACCTTATAGTATAACGTATGCAGTGTATCATTGAAAATAACTTATAATATAACGAAATATGCATTGTGTCATTGAAAAGACCTTATAATATAACGTAATATGCAGTGTATCATTGAAAATACCTTATAATATAACGTAATATGCAGTGTATCATTGAAAATACTTTGTAATATAACGGAATTTGTAGTGTTTCAATGAAAATACCTTATAATATAACGTAATATGCAGTATATCGTTGAAAATACCTTATAATATAACGTAATATGCATTGTATCATTGAAAATGCCTTATAATATATCGGAATTTATAGTGTATCTTTGAAAATACCTTATAATATAACGTAATATGCAGTGTATCGTTGAAAAAACCTTATAATATAACGTAATATGCAGTGTATCATTGAAAATACCTTGTAATATAACGTAATATGCAGTGTATCATTGAAAATACCTTTTAATATATCGTAGTTTATCATTGAAAATGCCTTATAATGTAACGTAATATGGAGTGTTTCAATGAAAATACCTTATAATATAACGTAATATGCAGAGTATCATAGAAAATACCTTATAATATAACGTAATATGCAGTGTATCATTGAAAATACCATATAATATATAGTAGTTTATCATTGAAAATACCTTATAACATAACGTAATATACAGTGTAACATTGAAAATACCTTATAATATAACGTACTATGCAGCGTATCATTGAAAGAACCTTATAGTATATCGTAGTATACAGTGTATCATTGTAAATACCTTATAATATAACGTAATATGCACTGTATCATTGAAAATACCTTATAATATAACGTAATATGCAGTGTATCATTGAAAATACCTTGTAATATAACGTAATATGCAGTGTATCATTGAAAATACCTTTTAATATATCGTAGTTTATCATTGAAAATGCCTTATAATGTAACGTAATAAGGAGTGTTTCAATGAAAATACCTTATAATATAACGGAATATGCAGAGTATCATTGAAAATACCTTATAATATAACGTAATATGCAGTGTATCATTGAAAAAACCTTATAATATATCGTAATATGCAGTGTATCATTGAAAATACCTTATAATATAACGTAATATGCAGTGTATCATTGAAAATACCTTATATTATAACGTAATATGCAGTGTATCATTGAAAATACCTTATAATATAACGTAATATGCAGTGTATCATTGAAAATACCTTATAATATATAGTAGTTTATCATTGAAAATACCTTATAATATAACGTAATATGCAGTGAATCATTGAAAATACCTTATACTATAACGTTTATATGCAGTGTATCATTGAAAATACCTTATAATATAACGGAATTTGTAGTGTATCATTGAAAATACCTTATAATATAACGTAATATGCAGTGTATCATTGAAAATACCTTATAATATATCGTAATATGCAATGTATCATTGAAAATACCTTATAATATTTCGTAATTTGTAGTGTATCATTGAAAATACCTTATAATATAACGTAATATGCAGTGTATCATTGAAAATACCTTGTAATATAACGGAATATGCAGAGTATCATAGAAAATACCTTATAATATAACGTAATATGCAGCGTATCATTGAAAAAACCTTATAATATATCGTAATATGCAGTGTATCATTGAAAATACCTTATAATATAACGTAATATGCAGTGTATCATTGAAAATACCTTATATTATAACATAATATGCAGTGTATCATTGAAAATACCTTGTAATATAACGTAATATGCAGTGTATCATTGAAAATACCTTTTAATATATCGTAGTTTATCATTGAAAATGCCTTATAATGTAACGTAATATGGAGTGTTTCAATGAAAATACCTTATAATATAACGGAATATGCAGAGTATCATAGAAAATACCTTATAATATAACGTAATATGCAGTGTATCATTGAAAATACCTTATAATATATCGTAATATGCAATGTATCATTGAAAATACCTTATAATATTTCGTAATTTGTAGTGTTTCATTGAAAATACCTTATAATATAACGTAATATGCAGTGTATCATTGAAAATACCTTGTAATATAACGTAATATGCAGTGTATTATTGAAAATACCTTTTAATATATCGTAGTTTATCATTGAAAATGCCTTATAATGTAACGTAATATGGAGTGTTTCAATGAAAATACCTTATAATATAACGGAATATGCAGAGTATCATTGAAAATACCTTATAATATAACGTAATATGCAGTGTATCATTGAAAATACCTTATAATATAGCGTAATATGCAGTGTATCATTGAAAATACCTTCTAATATATCGTAGTTTATCATTGAAAATACCTTATAATATAACGTAAT
This sequence comes from Lasioglossum lativentre, assembly GCA_916610255.1. NCBI lineage: Eukaryota > Metazoa > Arthropoda > Insecta > Hymenoptera > Halictidae > Lasioglossum > Lasioglossum lativentre. The sequence continues at coordinate 615,530 of CAKAJI010000232.1, read as the reverse complement.
ATGCAGTTTATCATTGAAAATACCTTATATTATAACGTAATATGCAGTGTATCATTGAAAATACCTTGTAATATAACGTAATATGCAGTGTATCATTGAAAATACCTTATAATATAACGTAATATGCAGTGTATCATTGAAAATACCTTCTAATATATCGTAGTTTATCATTGAAAAGACTTTATAATATAACGTAATATTTAGTTTATCATTGAAAATACCTTATAACATAACGTATATTGCAGAGTATCATTGAAAATAACTTATAATATAACGTAATATGCAGTGTATCATTGAAAATACCTTATAATATAACGTAATATGCAGTGTATCATTGAAAATACCTTATAATATAACGTAATATGCATTGTATCATTGAAAATACCTTATAATATATAGTAGTTTATCATTGAAAATACCTTATAATATAACGTAATATGCAGTGAATCATTGAAAATACCTTATAATATAACGTTTATATGCAGTGTATCATTGAAAATACCTTATAATATAACGGAATTTGTAGTGTATCATTGAAAATACCATATAATATAACGTAATATGCAGTGTATCATTGAAAATACCTTATATTATAACGTAATATGCAGTGTATCATTGAAAATACCTTGTAATATAACGTAATATGCAGTGTATCATTGAAAATACCTTATAATATAACGTAATATGCAGTGTATCATTGAAAATACCTTATAATATAACGTAATATGCATTGTATCATTGAAAATACCTTATAATATAACGTAATTTGCAGTGTATCAATGAAAATACCTTATAATATAACGTAATATGCAGTGTATCATTGAAAATACCTTGTAATATAACGTAATATGCAGTGTATCATTGAAAATACCTTTTAATATATCGTAGTTTATCATTGTAAATGCCTTATAATGTAACGTAATATGGAGTGTTTCAATGAAAATACCTTATAATATAACGTAATATGCAGTATATCGTTGAAAATACCTTATAATATAACGTAATATGCATTGTATCATTGAAAATGCCTTATAATATATCGGAATTTATAGTGTATCTTTGAAAATACCTTATAATATAACGTAATATGCAGTGTATCGTTGAAAATACCTTATAATATAACGTAATATGCAGTGTATCATTGAAAATACCTTGTAATATAACGGAATTTGTAGTGTTTCAATGAAAATACCTTATAATATAACGTAATATGCAGTATATCGTTGAAAATACCTTATAATATAACGTAATATGCATTGTATCATTGAAAATGCCTTATAATATATCGGAATTTATAGTGTATCTTTGAAAATACCTTATAATATAACGTAATATGCAGTGTATCGTTGAAAATACCTTATAATATAACGTAATATGCAGTGTATCATTGAAAATACCTTATAATATAACGTAATATGCAGTGTATCATTGAAAATACCTTATATTATAAAATAATATGCAGTGTATCATTGAAAATACCTTGTAATATAACGTAATATGCAGTGTATCATTGAAAATACCTTTTAATATATCGTAGTTTATCATTGAAAATGCCTTTTAATGTAACGTAATATGGAGTGTTTCAATGAAAATACCTTATAATATAACGGAATATGCAGAGTATCATAGAAAATACCTTTTAATATAACGTAATATGCAGTGTATCATTGAAAATACCTTATAATATATCGTAATATGCAATGTATCATTGAAAATACCTTATAATATTTCGTAATTTGTAGTGTATCATTGAAAATACCTTATATTATAACGTAATATGCAGTGTATCATTGAAAATACCTTGTAATATAACGTAATATGCAGTGTATCATTGAAAATACCTTCTAATATATCGTAGTTTATCATTGAAAAGACTTTATAATATAACGTAATATTTAGTTTATCATTGAAAATACCTTATAACATAACGTATATTGCAGAGTATCATTGAAAATAACTTATAATATAACGTAATATGCAGTGTATCATTGAAAATACCTTATAATATAACGTAATATGCAGTGTATCATTGAAAATACCTTATAATATAACGTAATATGCATTGTATCATTGAAAATACCTTATAATATATAGTAGTTTATCATTGAAAATACCTTATAATATAACGTAATATGCAGTGAATCATTGAAAATACCTTATAATATAACGTTTATATGCAGTGTATCATTGAAAATACAATAGAATATAACGTAATATGCAGTGTATCATTGAAAATACCTTATAATATAACGGAATTTGTAGTGTATCATTGAAAATACCTTATAATATAACGAAATATGCAGTGTGTCATTGAACATACCTTATATTATGTCGTAGTTTATCATTAAAAATACCTTATAGTATAACGTAATATGCAGTGTATCATTGAAAATAACTTATAATATAACGAAATATGCATTGTGTCATTGAAAAGACCTTATAATATAACGTAATATGCAGTGTATCATTGAAAATACCTTATAATATAACGTAATATGCAGTGTATCATTGAAAATACCTTATAATATAACGTAATATGCATTGTATCATTGAAAATACCTTATAATATATAGTAGTTTATCATTGAAAATACCTTATAACATAACGTAATATACAGTGTAACATTGAAAATACCTTATAATATAACGTACTATGCAGCGTATCATTGAAAATACCTTATAATATATCGTAATATGCAGTGTATCATTGAAAATACCATATAATATAACGTAATATGCAGTGTATCATTGAAAATACCTTATATTATAACGTAATATGCAGTGTATCATTGAAAATACCTTGTAATATAACGTAATATGCAGTGTATCATTGAAAATACCTTATAATATAACGTAATATGCAGTGTATCATTGAAAATACCTTATAATATAACGTAATATGCATTGTATCATTGAAAATACCTTATAATATATCGTAATTTGCAGTGTATCAATGAAAATACCTTATAATATAACGTAATATGCAGTGTATCATTGAAAATACCTTATAATATAACGTAATATGCAGTGTATCATTGAAAATACCTTTTAATATATCGTAGTTTATCATTGTAAATGCCTTATAATGTAACGTAATATGGAGTGTTTCAATGAAAATACCTTATAATATAACGTAATATGCAGTATATCGTTGAAAATACCTTATAATATAACGTAATATGCATTGTATCATTGAAAATGCCTTATAATATATCGGAATTTATAGTGTATCTTTGAAAATACCTTATAATATAACGTAATATGCAGTGTATCGTTGAAAATACCTTATAATATAACGTAATATGCAGTGTATCATTGAAAATACCTTGTAATATAACGGAATTTGTAGTGTTTCAATGAAAATACCTTATAATATAACGTAATATGCAGTATATCGTTGAAAATACCTTATAATATAACGTAATATGCATTGTATCATTGAAAATGCCTTATAATATATCGGAATTTATAGTGTATCTTTGAAAATACCTTATAATATAACGTAATATGCAGTGTATCGTTGAAAATACCTTATAATATAACGTAATATGCAGTGTATCATTGAAAATACCTTGTAATATAACGTAATATGCAGTGTATCATTGAAAATACCTTATATTATAACATAATATGCAGTGTATCATTGAAAATACCTTGTAATATAACGTAATATGCAGTGTACCATTGAAAATACCTTTTAATATATCGTAGTTTATCATTGAAAATGCCTTTTAATGTAACGTAATATGGAGTGTTTCAATGAAAATACCTTATAATATAACGGAATATGCAGAGTATCATAGAAAATACCTTTTAATATAACGTAATATGCAGTGTATCATTGAAAATACCTTATAATATATCGTAATATGCAATGTATCATTGAAAATATCTTATAATATTTCGTAATTTGTAGTGTATCATTGAAAATACCTTATATTATAACGTAATATGCAGTGTATCATTGAAAATACCTTGTAATATAACGTAATATGCAGTGTATTATTGAAAATACCTTTTAATATATCGTAGTTTATCATTGAAAATGCCATATAATGTAACGTAATATGGAGTGTTTCAATGAAAATACCTTATAATATAACGGAATATGCAGTGTATCATTGAAAATACCTTATAATATAACGGAATTTGTAGTGTATCATTGAAAATACCTTATAATATAACGAAATATGCAGTGTGTCATTGAACATACCTTATATTATGTCGTAGTTTATCATTAAAAATACCTTATAGTATAACGTAATATGCAGTGTATCATTGAAAATAACTTATAATATAACGAAATATGCATTGTGTCATTGAAAAGACCTTATAATATAACGTAATATGCAGTGTATCATTGAAAATACCTTATAATATAACGTAATATGCAGTGTATCATTGAAAATACCTTGTAATATAACGTAATATGCAGTGTATCATTGAAAATACCTTATAATATAACGTAATATGCAGTGTATCATTGAAAATACCTTCTAATATATCGTAGTTTATCATTGAAAAGACTTTATAATATAACGTAATATTTAGTTTATCATTGAAAATACCTTATAACATAACGTATATTGCAGAGTATCATTGAAAATAACTTATAATATAACGTAATATGCAGTGTATCATTGAAAATACCTTATAATATAACGTAATATGCAGTGTATCATTGAAAATACCTTATAATATAACGTAATATGCATTGTATCATTGAAAATACCTTATAATATATAGTAGTTTATCATTGAAAATACCTTATAATATAACGTAATATGCAGTGAATCATTGAAAATACCTTATAATATAACGTTTATATGCAGTGTATCATTGAAAATACAATAGAATATAACGTAATATGCAGTGTATCATTGAAAATACCTTATAATATAACGGAATTTGTAGTGTATCATTGAAAATACCTTATAATATAACGAAATATGCAGTGTGTCATTGAACATACCTTATATTATGTCGTAGTTTATCATTAAAAATACCTTATAGTATAACGTAATATGCAGTGTATCATTGAAAATAACTTATAATATAACGAAATATGCATTGTGTCATTGAAAAGACCTTATAATATAACGTAATATGCAGTGTATCATTGAAAATACCTTATAATATAACGTAATATGCAGTGTATCATTGAAAATACCTTATAATATAACGTAATATGCATTGTATCATTGAAAATACCTTATAATATATAGTAGTTTATCATTGAAAATACCTTATAACATAACGTAATATACAGTGTAACATTGAAAATACCTTATAATATAACGTACTATGCAGCGTATCATTGAAAATACCTTATAATATATCGTAATATGCAGTGTATCATTGAAAATACCATATAATATAACGTAATATGCAGTGTATCATTGAAAATACCTTATATTATAACGTAATATGCAGTGTATCATTGAAAATACCTTGTAATATAACGTAATATGCAGTGTATCATTGAAAATACCTTATAATATAACGTAATATGCAGTGTATCATTGAAAATACCTTATAATATAACGTAATATGCATTGTATCATTGAAAATACCTTATAATATAACGTAATTTGCAGTGTATCAATGAAAATACCTTATAATATAACGTAATATGCAGTGTATCATTGAAAATACCTTGTAATATAACGTAATATGCAGTGTATCATTGAAAATACCTTTTAGTATATCGTAGTTTATCATTGTAAATGCCTTATAATGTAACGTAATATGGAGTGTTTCAATGAAAATACCTTATAATATAACGTAATATGCAGTATATCGTTGAAAATACCTTATAATATAACGTAATATGCATTGTATCATTGAAAATGCCTTATAATATATCGGAATTTATAGTGTATCTTTGAAAATACCTTATAATATAACGTAATATGCAGTGTATCGTTGAAAATACCTTATAATATAACGTAATATGCAGTGTATCATTGAAAATACCTTGTAATATAACGGAATTTGTAGTGTTTCAATGAAAATACCTTATAATATAACGTAATATGCAGTATATCGTTGAAAATACCTTATAATATAACGTAATATGCATTGTATCATTGAAAATGCCTTATAATATATCGGAATTTATAGTGTATCTTTGAAAATACCTTATAATATAACGTAATATGCAGTGTATCATTGAAAATACCTTATAATATAACGTAATATGCAGTGTATCATTGAAAATACCTTGTAATATAACGTAATATGCAGTGTATCATTGAAAATACCTTATATTATAACATAATATGCAGTGTATCATTGAAAATACCTTGTAATATAACGTAATATGCAGTGTATCATTGAAAATACCTTTTAATATATCGTAGTTTATCATTGAAAATGCCTTTTAATGTAACGTAATATGGAGTGTTTCAATGAAAATACCTTATAATATAACGGAATATGCAGAGTATCATAGAAAATACCTTTTAATATAACGTAATATGCAGTGTATCATTGAAAATACCTTATAATATAACGAAATATGCAGTGTGTCATTGAACATACCTTATATTATGTCGTAGTTTATCATTAAAAATACCTTATAGTATAACGTAATATGCAGTGTATCATTGAAAATGACTTATAATATAACGAAATATGCATTGTGTCATTGAAAAGACCTTATAATATAACGTAATATGCAGTGTATCATTGAAAATACCTTATAATATAACGTAATATGCAGTGTATCATTGAAAATACCTTGTAATATAACGTAATATGCAGTGTATCATTGAAAATACCTTATAATATAACGTAATATGCAGTGTATCATTGAAAATACCTTCTAATATATCGTAGTTTATCATTGAAAAGACTTTATAATATAACGTAATATTTAGTTTATCATTGAAAATACCTTATAACATAACGTATATTGCAGAGTATCATTGAAAATAACTTATAATATAACGTAATATGCAGTGTATCATTGAAAATACCTTATAATATAACGTAATATGCAGTGTATCATTGAAAATACCTTATAATATAACGTAATATGCATTGTATCATTGAAAATACCTTATAATATATAGTAGTTTATCATTGAAAATACCTTATAATATAACGTAATATGCAGTGAATCATTGAAAATACCTTATAATATAACGTTTATATGCAGTGTATCATTGAAAATACAATAGAATATAACGTAATATGCAGTGTATCATTGAAAATACCTTATAATATAACGGAATTTGTAGTGTATCATTGAAAATACCTTATAATATAACGAAATATGCAGTGTGTCATTGAACATACCTTATATTATGTCGTAGTTTATCATTAAAAATACCTTATAGTATAACGTAATATGCAGTGTATCATTGAAAATAACTTATAATATAACGAAATATGCATTGTGTCATTGAAAAGACCTTATAATATAACGTAATATGCAGTGTATCATTGAAAATACCTTATAATATAACGTAATATGCAGTGTATCATTGAAAATACCTTATAATATAACGTAATATGCATTGTATCATTGAAAATACCTTATAATATATAGTAGTTTATCATTGAAAATACCTTATAACATAACGTAATATACAGTGTAACATTGAAAATACCTTATAATATAACGTACTATGCAGCGTATCATTGAAAATACCTTATAATATATCGTAATATGCAGTGTATCATTGAAAATACCATATAATATAACGTAATATGCAGTGTATCATTGAAAATACCTTATATTATAACGTAATATGCAGTGTATCATTGAAAATACCTTGTAATATAACGTAATATGCAGTGTATCATTGAAAATACCTTATAATATAACGTAATATGCAGTGTATCATTGAAAATACCTTATAATATAACGTAATATGCATTGTATCATTGAAAATACCTTATAATATAACGTAATTTGCAGTGTATCAATGAAAATACCTTATAATATAACGTAATATGCAGTGTATCATTGAAAATACCTTGTAATATAACGTAATATGCAGTGTATCATTGAAAATACCTTTTAATATATCGTAGTTTATCATTGTAAATGCCTTATAATGTAACGTAATATGGAGTGTTTCAATGAAAATACCTTATAATATAACGTAATATGCAGTATATCGTTGAAAATACCTTATAATATAACGTAATATGCATTGTATCATTGAAAATGCCTTATAATATATCGGAATTTATAGTGTATCTTTGAAAATACCTTATAATATAACGTAATATGCAGTGTATCGTTGAAAATACCTTATAATATAACGTAATATGCAGTGTATCATTGAAAATACCTTGTAATATAACGGAATTTGTAGTGTTTCAATGAAAATACCTTATAATATAACGTAATATGCAGTATATCGTTGAAAATACCTTATAATATAACGTAATATGCATTGTATCATTGAAAATGCCTTATAATATATCGGAATTTGCAGTGTATCATTGAAAATACCTTATAATATAACGTAATATGCAGTGTATCATTGAAAATACCTTGTAATATAACGTAATATGCAGTGTATCATTGAAAATACCTTTTAATATATCGTAGTTTATCATTGTAAATGCCTTATAATGTAACGTAATATGGAGTGTTTCAATGAAAATACCTTATAATATAACGTAATATGCAGTATATCGTTGAAAATACCTTATAATATAACGTAATATGCATTGTATCATTGAAAATGCCTTATAATATATCGGAATTTATAGTGTATCTTTGAAAATACCTTATAATATAACGTAATATGCAGTGTATCGTTGAAAATACCTTATAATATAACGTAATATGCAGTGTATCATTGAAAATACCTTGTAATATAACGGAATTTGTAGTGTTTCAATGAAAATACCTTATAATATAACGTAATATGCAGTGTATCATTGAAAATACCTTATAATATAACGTAATATGCATTGTATCATTGAAAATACCTTATAATATATAGTAGTTTATCATTGAAAATACCTTATAACATAACGTAATATACAGTGTAACATTGAAAATACCTTATAATATAACGTACTATGCAGCGTATCATTGAAAATACCTTATAATATATCGTAATATGCAGTGTATCATTGAAAATACCATATAATATAACGTAATATGCAGTGTATCATTGAAAATACCTTATATTATAACGTAATATGCAGTGTATCATTGAAAATACCTTGTAATATAACGTAATATGCAGTGTATCATTGAAAATACCTTATAATATAACGTAATATGCAGTGTATCATTGAAAATACCTTATAATATAACGTAATATGCATTGTATCATTGAAAATACCTTATAATATAACGTAATTTGCAGTGTATCAATGAAAATACCTTATAATATAACGTAATATGCAGTGTATCATTGAAAATACCTTGTAATATAACGTAATATGCAGTGTATCATTGAAAATACCTTTTAATATATCGTAGTTTATCATTGTAAATGCCTTATAATGTAACGTAATATGGAGTGTTTCAATGAAAATACCTTATAATATAACGTAATATGCAGTATATCGTTGAAAATACCTTATAATATAACGTAATATGCATTGTATCATTGAAAATGCCTTATAATATATCGGAATTTATAGTGTATCTTTGAAAATACCTTATAATATAACGTAATATGCAGTGTATCGTTGAAAATACCTTATAATATAACGTAATATGCAGTGTATCATTGAAAATACCTTGTAATATAACGGAATTTGTAGTGTTTCAATGAAAATACCTTATAATATAACGTAATATGCAGTATATCGTTGAAAATACCTTATAATATAACGTAATATGCATTGTATCATTGAAAATGCCTTATAATATATCGGAATTTGCAGTGTATCATTGAAAATACCTTATAATATAACGTAATATGCAGTGTATCATTGAAAATACCTTGTAATATAACGTAATATGCAGTGTATCATTGAAAATACCTTTTAATATATCGTAGTTTATCATTGTAAATGCCTTATAATGTAACGTAATATGGAGTGTTTCAATGAAAATACCTTATAATATAACGTAATATGCAGTATATCGTTGAAAATACCTTATAATATAACGTAATATGCATTGTATCATTGAAAATGCCTTATAATATATCGGAATTTATAGTGTATCTTTGAAAATACCTTATAATATAACGTAATATGCAGTGTATCGTTGAAAATACCTTATAATATAACGTAATATGCAGTGTATCATTGAAAATACCTTGTAATATAACGGAATTTGTAGTGTTTCAATGAAAATACCTTATAATATAACGTAATATGCAGTATATCGTTGAAAATACCTTATAATATAACGTAATATGCATTGTATCATTGAAAATGCCTTATAATATATCGGAATTTATAGTGTATCTTTGAAAATACCTTATAATATAACGTAATATGCAGTGTATCGTTGAAAATACCTTATAATATAACGTAATATGCAGTGTATCATTGAAAATACCTTGTAATATAACGTAATATGCAGTGTATCATTGAAAATACCTTATATTATAACATAATATGCAGTGTATCATTGAAAATACCTTGTAATATAACGTAATATGCAGTGTATCATTGAAAATACCTTTTAATATATCGTAGTTTATCATTGAAAATGCCTTTTAATGTAACGTAATATGGAGTGTTTCAATGAAAATACCTTATAATATAACGGAATATGCAGAGTATCATAGAAAATACCTTTTAATATAACGTAATATGCAGTGTATCATTGAAAATACCTTATAATATATCGTAATATGCAATGTATCATTGAAAATATCTTATAATATTTCGTAATTTGTAGTGTATCATTGAAAATACCTTATATTATAACGTAATATGCAGTGTATCATTGAAAATACCTTGTAATATAACGTAATATGCAGTGTATTATTGAAAATACCTTTTAATATATCGTAGTTTATCATTGAAAATGCCTTATAATGTAACGTAATATGGAGTGTTTCAATGAAAATACCTTATAATATAACGGAATATGCAGTGTATCATTGAAAATACCTTATAATATAACGGAATTTGTAGTGTATCATTGAAAATACCTTATAATATAACGAAATATGCAGTGTGTCATTGAACATACCTTATATTATGTCGTAGTTTATCATTAAAAATACCTTATAGTATAACGTAATATGCAGTGTATCATTGAAAATGACTTATAATATAACGAAATATGCATTGTGTCATTGAAAAGACCTTATAATATAACGTAATATGCAGTGTATCATTGAAAATACCTTATAATATAACGTAATATGCAGTGTATCATTGAAAATACCTTATAATATAACGTAATATGCATTGTATCATTGAAAATACCTTATAATATATAGTAGTTTATCATTGAAAATACCTTATAATATAACGTAATATGCAGTGTATCATTGAAAATACCTTATACTATAACGTTTATATGCAGTGTATCATTGAAAATACAATAGAATATAACGTAATATGCAGTGTATCATTGAAAATACCTTGTAATATAACGTAATATGCAGTGTATCATTGAAAATACCTTATAATATAGCGTAATATGCAGTGTATCATTGAAAATACCTTGTAATATAACGTAATATGCAGTGTATCATTGAAAATACCTTTTAATATATCGTAGTTTATCATTGAAAATGCCTTATAATGTAACGTAATATGGAGTGTTTCAATGAAAATACCTTATAATATAACGGAATATGGAGAGTATCATTGAAAATACCTTATAATATAACGTAATATGCAGTGTATCATTGAAAATACCTTATAATATATCGTAATATGCATTGTATCATTGAAAATACCTTATAATATATAGTAGTTTATCATTGAAAATACCTTATAATATAACGTAATATGCAGTGTATCATTGAAAATACCTTATAATATAACGTTTATATGCAGTGTATCATTGAAAATACAATAGAATATAACGTAATATGCAGTGTATCATTGAAAATACCTTATAATATAACGGAATTTGTAGTGTATCATTGAAAATACCTTATAATATAACGAAATATGCAGTGTGTCATTGAACATACCTTATATTATGTCGTAGTTTATCATTGTAAATGCCTTATAATGTAACGTAATATGGAGTGTTTCAATGAAAATACCTTATAATATAACGTAATATGCAGTGTAACATTGAAAATACCTTATAATATAACGTACTATGCAGCGTATCATTGAAAATACCTTATAATATATCGTAATATGCAGAGTATCATTGAAAATACCTTATAATATAACGTAATATGCAGTGTAACATTGAAAATACCTTATAATATAACGTACTACGCAGCGTATCATTGAAAATACCTTATAATATATCGTAATATGCAGTGTATCATTGAAAATACCATATAATATAACGTAATATGCAGTGTATCATTGAAAATACCTTATATTATAACGTAATATGCAGTGTATCATTGAAAATACCTTGTAATATAACGTAATATGCAGTGTATCATTGAAAATACCTTATAATATAACGTAATATGCAGTGTATCATTGAAAATACCTTATAATATAACGTAATATGCAATGTATCATTGAAAATACCTTATAATATAACGTAATTTGCAGTGTATCAATGAAAATACCTTATAATATAACGTAATATGCAGTGTATCATTGAAAATACCTTGTAATATAACGTAATATGCAGTGTATCATTGAAAATACCTTTTAATATATCGTAGTTTATCATTGTAAATGCCTTATAATGTAACGTAATATGGAGTGTTTCAATGAAAATGCCTTATAATATAACGTAATATGCAGTATATCGTTGAAAATACCTTATAATATAACGTAATATGCATTGTATCATTGAAAATGCCTTATAATATATCGGAATTTATAGTGTATCTTTGAAAATACCTTATAATATAACGTAATATGCAGTGTATCGTTGAAAATACCTTATAATATAACGTAATATGCAGTGTATCATTGAAAATACCTTGTAATATAACGGAATTTGTAGTGTTTCAATGAAAATACCTTATAATATAACGTAATATGCAGTATATCGTTGAAAATACCTTATAATATAACGTAATATGCACTGTATCATTGAAAATGCCTTATAATATATCGGAATTTATTGTGTATCTTTGAAAATACCTTATAATATAACGTAATATGCAGTGTATCATTGAAAATACCTTATAATATAACGTAATATGCAGCGTATCATTGAAAATACCTTATAATATATCGTAATATGCAGTGTATCATTGAAAATACCATATAATATAACGTAATATGCAGTGTATCATTGAAAATACCTTATATTATAACGTAATATGCAATGTATCATTGAAAATACCTTGTAATATAACGTAATATGCAGTGTATCATTGAAAATACCTTATAATATAACGTAATATGCAGTGTATCATTGAAAATACCTTCTAATATATCGTAGTTTATCATTGAAAATACCTTATAATATAACGTAATATACAGTGTACCATTGAAAATACCTTATAATATAACGAAATATGCAGTGTATCACTGAAAATACCTTCTAATATATCGTAGTTTATCATTGAAAATACCTTATAATATAACGTAATATGCAGTATATCATTGAAAATACCTTATAATATAACGTAATATGCAGTGTATCATTGAAAATACATTATAATATAACGTAATATGCAGTGTATCATTGAAAATACCTTCTAATATATCGTAGTTTATCATTGAAAATACCTTATAATATAACGTAGTATGCAGTTTATCATTGAAAATACCTTATATTATAACGTAATATGCAGTGTATCATTGAAAATACCTTGTAATATAACGTAATATGCAGTGTATCATTGAAAATACCTTATAATATAACGTAATATGCAGTGTATCATTGAAAATACCTTCTAATATATCGTAGTTTATCATTGAAAAGACTTTATAATATAACGTAATATTTAGTTTATCATTGAAAATACCTTATAACATAACGTATATTGCAGAGTATCATTGAAAATAACTTATAATATAACGTAATATGCAGTGTATCATTGAAAATACCTTATAATATAACGTAATATGCAGTGTATCATTGAAAATACCTTATAATATAACGTAATATGCAGTGTATCATTGAAAATACCTTATAATATAACGTAATTTGCAGTGTATCAATGAAAATACCTTATAATATAACGTAATATGCAGTGTATCATTGAAAATACCTTGTAATATAACGTAATATGCAGTGTATCATTGAAAATACCTTTTAATATATCGTAGTTTATCATTGTAAATGCCTTATAATGTAACGTAATATGGAGTGTTTCAATGAAAATACCTTATAATATAACGTAATATGCAGTATATCGTTGAAAATACCTTATAATATAACGTAATATGCATTGTATCATTGAAAATGCCTTATAATATATCTAAATTTATAGTGTATCTTTGAAAATACCTTATAATATAACGTAATATGCATTGTATCATTGAAAATACCTTATAATATAACGTAATTTGCAGTGTATCAATGAAAATACCTTATAATATAACGTAATATGCAGTGTATCATTGAAAATACCTTGTAATATAACGTAATATGCAGTGTATCATTGAAAATACCTTTTAATATATCGTAGTTTATCATTGTAAATGCCTTATAATGTAACGTAATATGGAGTGTTTCAATGAAAATGCCTTATAATATAACGTAATATGCAGTATATCGTTGAAAATACCTTATAATATAACGTAATATGCATTGTATCATTGAAAATGCCTTATAATATATCGGAATTTATAGTGTATCTTTGAAAATACCTTATAATATAACGTAATATGCAGTGTATCGTTGAAAATACCTTATAATATAACGTAATATGCAGTGTATCATTGAAAATACCTTGTAATATAACGGAATTTGTAGTGTTTCAATGAAAATACCTTATAATATAACGTAATATGCAGTATATCGTTGAAAATACCTTATAATATAACGTAATATGCACTGTATCATTGAAAATGCCTTATAATATATCGGAATTTATTGTGTATCTTTGAAAATACCTTATAATATAACGTAATATGCAGTGTATCGTTGAAAATACCTTATAATATAACGTAATATGCAGCGTATCATTGAAAATGCCTTATAATATATCGTAATATGCAGTGTATCATTGAAAATACCATATAATATAACGTAATATGCAGTGTATCATTGAAAATACCTTATATTATAACGTAATATGCAATGTATCATTGAAAATACCTTGTAATATAACGTAATATGCAGTGTATCATTGAAAATACCTTATAATATAACGTAATATGCAGTGTATCATTGAAAATACCTTCTAATATATCGTAGTTTATCATTGAAAATACCTTATAATATAACGTAATATACAGTGTACCATTGAAAATACCTTATAATATAACGAAATATGCAGTGTATCACTGAAAATACCTTCTAATATATCGTAG